>KV453868.1:36274-144443 GCA_001661425.1 Ogataea arabinofermentans
ATGTTGTGATTACATCAGGCTCATCAGTCTACACTGTTCCAGCCTTGATTGTTGAAACTCCTTATTCATCATCTGCTCCTTACTATTCCAATAGCTCTGCGGTTGCAACAACCAGTAGTTCTTTGAGCATTACTTCTTCAGAGCTATCCAGCTCATCCTCTGGTGAGACTGCGTTATCTAGCTCTTCATCCAGCTCTTCATCCACTTTACCAGTTGAGACTGAAAGTTTGTCATCTTCTTCGTTAACAACGTTTGAATCGTCTTCATCAAGTTCCTCATCATCGGCTGCTACTGAGTTTACTTCATCATCATCTTCTGCAATTGGTGCCGAATCAAGCTCGTCAGAATCTGCTACTTCTATAGAATCCAGTTCTGAATCTTCAATTGCTTCTGGTTCCGAGTCAACATCCTCCTCATCTGGTTCGTCGACTTTATCTACAACCTCATCCCCAAGCTCTACATTGTCGTCATCCTCCTCATCTACTTCCACCAGTGTCACATCTAGTGTTTCAAGTATTTCACCAGTTTTCAGTCCAACCATTGCTGGTGTTGTCCACAATTTGCAACCAAGATATATTATCAGTCTTCCATTGGGTATAATTACTATTGATGACTTCACTGTTAAAGCCATCAATCCTTACAACAATTATAACCCATCAACCGCTGAGGTTGATCTTGTGTTGGGTGATGATTCAACCGAAGTTACTGATGGTGTTACCGTTGACATTACTGAAGATAGTTATGAAGTTGACTTTACTGGCTCAACTGAAGGTTATGACTATGTCAACATCATTGAAGACGGTATAAAGATGCACCCTGAATTAGATATTTACGTTGGTGAGTTTGCAGTTACTATTCCTCAAGTTGGTGCCAAGAAGATCAAGAGAGAAGATTTGGTGTTCTACTTGACTGCTACAGTCACAATTGGATCCGAGTCGTCTTCCACCTCTGGTGCTGCTTCCTCATCTGCAACTTCAGTGTCTACAGGTAGCTCTACCACTTCTTCTTCTGAGGCAACTTCTACAGCTCAATCGAGCTCAGAAACTGAAGGTGCTACCAGTACAGAATTAGAAACCTCAACCACTAGCTCCACTGTTGTTGTCACCACTACCACCTGTTCTGACGGTAAATGCTCTGTTATCACTTCAACTCCAACATCTTCATCTACTACTGAGTTCTCAACTGTCACTTTGACTACTACCACTTGTTCCGATGGTGGATGTGGTGTTGTTACGATCACTACCACTGTTCCATGTACTACTGCATCATCCACTCCAGCATCCACAACTGGTACTGAGTTCTCAACTGTCACTTTAACCACTACCACTTGTTCCGATGGTGGATGTGGCGTTGTCACTGTCACTACCACTGTTCCATGTACAACTGCAAGCTCCACTTCAGCAACTGAAACTAATGCTGAATTCTCAACTGTCACTTTAACCACAACATCTTGTTCAGATGGTGAGTGTGGCGTTGTCACTGTTACCACTACTGTTCCATGTACTTCTACTTCTGCTACCGAGACAGGTGCCGCAGGTGCTACTACTACTGCTACTGAAACAGGTGCTACAGGTGCTGCTGCTGCTGCTACCACTGAAACAGGTGCTACAGGTGCTGCTGCCGCTGCTGCTACTGAAACAGGTGCCACAGGTGCTGCTGCCACTGAGACAGATATCTCAGCTACTGCTACTGCTTCTGCTACTGCTACTGAAGATGTCGTCTCAACTGTTACTGAGAAGACTACAACAACTGGCGTTGCCGTTACTACAACTGCTGGTGCTGCAACTGCTGGTTCCGCTAAAGCAAGTACAACTTTTGTTGAATCAACATCATCAACATATAGCACAGCAGCTACTGCTTCTGCAATTTCCATCTTAGAAGGTGCTGCTTCATCTACTACCGTTCCAAGAACTTGGAGTGCTATTTTCGGTATGTTGGTCCTTGCTTTCTTTATCTAGACTTGACGTCAATTGTTTCTTAGCTACGCAATGCGACTATTTGATATCGTTATTATTAATCTTTACTTTTTTTATTTCTTATTTGTCACATTATCTTCATTTAAAACTTCATTTTAACAGGAGCACATATTTTTGTGTTTCTATGAGAGTATATATTTTCATTACTGTTACTATTTGATAAACGGAACTCATTCCATTTCGAATGAGGGATCCTCGTAGGCTAACAGTTGTCTTCACTTGAATGCTAAATTTTATAAATTTTTTATTTTATCAATGTACTGTAACTTCAAAGTTGGTGTAGTTACTAGTTACTAGTCACTAGTTTGTAGCTTGTATTGCGATTTTTACTAGTAGGCATTGCCAACGTTGGATCTTCTCGTATATAAACAGCAGCTTTTAGGTTGATGTATACATAGATTTCAATATGATATTATGAAAAAAAAAAATAACAATTCTTGATACTTCTATTACTACACGTAACACTCTAGTTAATAATTGAATAAACAAGTGTAATTGAAACATCTAACACCCAACTCATCCCAATTTTTCTCATCTACCCACAGTTCATCAGCAATTTTAAGTCTACTGAACACAGAACCACCTTTACAAATCAACATAGCAGGATCAATATCTTTTGAATTTGACAAGATTTCAATAGTTGATAATTGTCCGGAAACAATCATTGAATTTAATTCTTGAATTTGTGATTTGGATAATCTGAACTCTCCCGATTCTATTGATCCATCAGATAATGCTTCATCCTTCCATTGTTTAACTACTTTGATAACTTCAGCTAACTTATTACTAGCTAACAATCCACTTCTAGCCATATGTAAACGATCAATTAAAATCCCATCCAATCCTTCTAATTTCCCACCACCTCCAACAATTAAAATATTGGAATATAATCTTTCTAATCTCGCTTGATCTGAAAAACTGGAATAAGTAATACTTTGAATGATGGCTTGTTCCAAGGGAGTCATATTTTTTTGAAAATCTATAGATATTCCATCTGATGCAGAAGAAGAAGATGATGATGAACCATTCTCAGTATTTGAAGTGGCATTGGAGGAACCTCCAAGACCAGTACTGGTAGGTCCAGTACTATTGGTTAGTTGATCATCATCGGCATCATCGTTCAATTCATTATTACCTGTGTTATTGTTACTTGATGTGAAAACTGGGGGATGTATTACCAAATGATCAATCAATTCAACTAAATCCATTGAACAGATGGATTTACCATCTGTAGAATGACCACTTTGGCAAAGAGCTTCAAGGTTGGCACCACCAAGTAAACCATCAGAACATCCAGATTGACCAAATAAAGGAGCATGGATTTTCTTAGCAGGTTGTAATTTACCCAATAACATTGCATTGGATGCTATATCATCTTTGATAGAAGTTCCTTTATTTTCTAAAAAGACATCTGGATAAAACAATCCCATTGGTGAAACCATCACTTCATCAAAACATTTGAATTCAAATTTCTCAGTTTTCAAACCAGGACCTCTGGTTACAAAATTAAATAATTGGACAGCAACATTTGCATCATTGAAAGTTAATGTTTTCTCCTTTAAAGATTTCATTAAATTCCAATCTCGTATATTGTTCAGATTAACATCTTTGTAAGGAAATTGTTGTGTGATTAAATTTTTTGTGAAGAATCTAGTGATATCTGAACCACCATACGATAATTCTATAGCTGAATTAGGAGCAATTAAACCATCTTCAATACAGCATATTTTTGTTGATGTAGCACCAATATCAACAACACAAGCCGTTGAAATACCAGTACCAAAAGTTGCTGCCAAACCTTCTTGTAAAATGGTAACTTGACCAAAACCTATACCTGTAAGTAATAAAGAAAACATAGATTCAACATATGACTTATCGTATAAATTAGGAATAATGAAAATACAATTATATGAATTTAAAGTTTTTCTACCTGAGATTCCAAATTTCAAAGATAATGTTTTTGTAAGCATTGTTTGAACATCACCTAATATTTCTTGCTGAGAAGTATAACTTAAATCTTTATCGTTAAAATGACCTGAAAGAAATGGAGAACGAATCATCCATTTATCAAGGTCATCCAATTTGAAAACATCATCACCAATAACACAATCTGGTTGATCTTTTGTTTTCAAATATTCAACTTTTAGTACATCATCATGATCTTTTATGATTTCAGATGTTACCTTTTTGTTATAATTATAACAAGTTTCATTTGAATTTGGTAGAATTCTACGTTTATAATATTTCATTCTTTCTCTAAAATTGGATTGAATAGCTTTTTTATTCTTAAGGAAAAATTCATTGGTTATTTTCAAATCACCTGTTGTTTCATCAACAACTCGTTCTGGATCTTGTCTTGAAGAATAATTACATTGATTTTCACCACGTAACTTGTAAGCTATAATATTTGGAACAACTATTGGATCCACTTCAGATGATAAACCAATTCTAATATTTTCTGAACCTGGATGGAATATAAATGTTTTAGATCCAACTTTACCTTCATCATCATCATCGTCATCATCTTGATCATCATCCAAATCAGGAGTTGCTGTAGAATTTGCTTTTAATTTGGAAATAATATCTTGTTTTTTCAATTCACTTTCACGAATCTTACTATTACGTTTTTCATTCAATTTTTCTTTATTTTCTCTAACAATCTTAGCTTGTTCATCTTTTTTCAAATAATCTGTATAGTAATTTTTCTGATTAATTAATTGAATCACTGGAATTGAACTGAAAGTTAAGTTATTTTCGGTATCGGTTCTTTTAATACCCAAAGCATCCAATTTAGTTTGTAATTTCTCCATAGCTCTTATTCTGCCTTCTCTACGTCTTTGTAATACAATTGCAGGAACTTTCGACGTTGTACCCGTGACTGTTGTGCCGAGGTCATTAGGGTCTGGGGTTGCTCTCTTTGAAGGAGTCTCGGATTGAATATCAGCCGGTGATTCAAACTCGGGTGGAGGTGGTCTCTTTGCTTTTCTTGGAGGCATTGTATGATTATAATGAAGTTGTGGAGTGTAACTTATCAAAGACTAAGAATAAGTAGTTGATTGATTGTGTGTTGAATCGTCGTCACTCTTATAGAGAACATTTTTTTCTTCGTGTTTTTCATTTTGGTGTGCGCTGCTGCTGCCACTTTGAGTTTTCAAGGTTTTCAGGTGTTGAAAGCTACGAATAAGATAAGATAAGATAAGATACGTATATTCATAGATGATCATGCAATGCCGTTGCATTGAGATCATTAAGTTAGCGTTATAAAATATATATATTCACCTATTTAATTATAAACATCCTTCCCCATTTTTAAATAATTCCACAACAAGTTTCTCGATCGAATGCCATCTTCTACCAACACTGCATACCAAGCATAATGTTAAAAAAGCAAACGATGCAATCATATAAGTTGAAAACAATATGTTATAGAAGTAAAATATTGATAATGTGATTACAATCTTAATATTTTCACCCAAGTTTGGGAATTCTTCAAGGATAATAGTACCAAATTTCATTATTAATGATGACGATGATGTAGACTTATCCATTTGATTTGTAGCGTTGTTGATAGTTGTTGATAGAGCCTGTGTAGCTGATCCATGAACATAATCAATGAATTCAAATGAATCTTGCAGAATATCAATACTGAAAGATGATAAACTCATCACATTTCTAATACCTCTTAATAAAATGATTGGGAATAAAGTGAAAGTAATTGAATCAGCAATCTTCATCCATAAAGGTCTATCATCAATGATCCGTCTTGCAGTCAATCTATTAGCCATACTTTGAACGTTTACTGGATCGTTAATAGTGGGAAAATCCAAATCACGTCCAAATCTTCTGATTCTGACTGATGTTCTGTTAGAACCGTCGGAATTTCGGATGATCTCATTAGCCATGTCAATAATTTCTTGTACGTCCACCTCCGGGATGGATGTTTGATCTATTGAGCCATCATTATTATTGTTGTTGTTAGTGTTATGCGAGTCTGTGGTTGTATCATTGAGGAGGGTATTATCGTTATAGTCATTAGTGGTTTCATCATATTCATCATCGGCCTCGAGATCAGAGTAGTTGTTCAAGATAGCGTTAACATCAGAAGGAGTGTCTTGGCGCAACTCTTGGAAGGCAGAGTTGCTTCTCAAATGTCTCGAGGATCTCAAGATACGTCTTGAATTGAATGACATAATTGATTGGCAGTTATAATACGGGTAAACATAAAGAGACTAGGTGTAGTTTAGTCAGTGGGAGATAAGCAAGTTGAACATGTTTTAAGAAAGCACACAATAAAAACGCTGACATCACGGATTACGTCATCGAAATACAAATACAATTTGCTGTTTAAATTGATAGATTACCCCTCATTAATGACTATCTATCACTTAGATGTTACTTCCAATTGTAATCAGTGATACTACTGCTACTACCCATCATATATAATGTCAGGAAATCCAGTCCCAGTGTGGAAGAAGTACACCACAGGATCTAAAGGTATATGGGAACTGTTTCGTAAAACAGTGATGCTTGTCCCTGATAGATCATCAGGTAATCCATACGTTCCATATTATAGAGTTCCTGCTCCTTCTTCAAATAAGGAAGTTTACAAAGATCCAAGAACGTTCCCAGCAGCTGATATTGTTGAAAATCATTATCATGAAAGAGATACAAGACGTAATTATCCTCAAACTTCAACTTTCAATCAAGCTAAAATTGGTGGATTATTACAGTTGGGTAATGTTACTAAACCAAGACTTTTAAAAGGAGATGAAGGTGTTAAACAATTAAGTATTGTTGAGAGTGATCAAGTTGCATTGACTGATGTTTTCAAATCAGTTGGTAAAGATGTCATTAATGGTGAATTATTAGGAGCAAATGGTGAATGTATTACTGCTCCTAATTTGAATAAAAAATTAACTTTACGTATATTGAATGAAAATGAACATGGTATGTATTCAAATGAATATCCGGTTAGAATATTCACAAGTGCCAAGTGATGATTTATACTTGATTATATTCATTCAATTATTTATTTATTTATTTATTTATCTATTTATTAGAAAATACACGTTTCATTACAGGTAGATTCCAAGCAATATAATTGTTCAATCTGTTTGCAACTCAACTAGTTATAAACGTACACCGTAGTTTTAAAAGTAGGGCAAATATCACCTGCTACCAAAGCAGTATTCGTAAGTAGTAACTGATAACTGAACACTGAACATTGAATAGTCTACTCACCATTAAACATCTTTTGAGCCATGCATTGAGTTACCAATGAAGATTGGTATTTCATTCCGATACCAGATCCAGTGTGATGGGAATTGAAGCTTACTCAAAATCCAAAAGTACTGATAACGTTGTCAGACATATAACTGCTGCTTATACGTACATTTGGACTAGGATTTCTATCTAGTAAACTATGTTAAGTTGATGTATGCTTCAAGCACCTCTCAAGCAACGTATTTTGAAGTATATATTCCTCTTGCAAACTAAGTGTTAGCAAGACAAGTATACGCCATCCATCTCAACTACAATTGACTTGATTGTAAAGTTGAACCTTGAACTTAACAACCCAAAATTGTTTTAAAGTTGTAAGTTGAAGTTATAAGGGCTGCTTTTTGGTAACAGCTCAGATTCGCATCATCTATCTCAAACATAATCAGAGACTCCCATCCATTTCAAAGATGAGAAATACAAAGTGGGCCAGCTATTAAATTATCTGAATCCAACGACTCTCTTCAAGCTATCGGTATACTGATATAACAACCATCTCTTAAACAAAACTCCAATTACGATACTGATGTAAATGTTCGATGGTAGCAGTTGAAAAAAACACGGAACGAGCCGAGTTCCCGCACGGCGGAATTAAAAAAATCTCAAAGAAACGCAACGCGCAATGACTGTTTTATTCCCGGGCGGGATTTCTTGGCTTCCCGTGATGAACAAGGGAGGGGGGCACTATGTAATGTGTGTATGTTAATGACTAATGGGTAGTTATTTGTTTTATATATATATATTACTCTTGATCGTTCAAAGAAGGTTGTCACAATTGGATGGATTTCGATGAGTACTTTTAATTCAAAGAAAGAAGATCAAATAACACCTCTTGAGATGGAGGTTGATGCAACTGATCAGTCACAACAAACAGATGAAGAAAAAGGAATAGCCTTGTCAGAAGAAGCGATAATAAGAACATCAAGTCATGATGAAAAGGACCTAGTTATTGAAGAACCTTCATCATCATCAACACAATCTCCTGACTTTGATATTCCTGATAAATTTTCAGGTGCTGGTTTATTAAGTGTTATTGGATGTTTCTTAATCAGTGTTAATACATGGGGTGCCAATTCAGCATATTCATTATATTTACAAAATTATATTAATGATGATATATTCCCAGGAACAAGTGAGATAACATATGGTATAATTGGAGGTTTAACATTTGGATCCGGATTATGTTTTGGACCATTAGTTAATTATTCTGTTGGTACTTTGGGTTTAAAACAAACTATTTCAATTGGTGTTGTTGTACAACTTGCTGCTGTACTTTTAGCTTCATTTGCAACTAGAATTTGGGAATTGTATTTAACTCAAGGTGTTTTGCAAGGTGTTGGATTAGCTTTAATTGCTATACCTGCAACTAATATTTTACCACAATGGTTTTCAAGTGGTAAAAATGGTAAAAGAAATTTAGCAATGGGTATAACTGCATGTGGATCAGGTGTTGGTGGTGTCTTATATAATATTGGATTACAAAGATTATTAAAAAATAGAGGTTATCAATGGTCTCTTAGAGTTCAAGCTATATTATGTTTTGTTTTGAATGCAATTAGTGTATTTTTGGTTAAAAGTAGAAGTAAACATATTAAACCAGTTTATAAATTTTATGATAAACAAATATGGCATAGTTTTGGATTTTGGTGTTTAATTTCATGGGAAATGTTCACATTATTTGGATACGTTGTTTTAATGTATAATTTAGGAGATTTTACAAGATCATTAGGTTATGCATCTGAAAAGGCTAGTATTGTTGCAACAATGGTTTCAGTTGGTATTATTTATGGTAGACCTATTGTTGGGAAATTATGTGATCTTTATGGACCTGCTAATATAACTATGTTAGTTAGTTGGATAGTTTCATTATTATCATTTGCAATGTGGATACCATGTAGGAATTTTGCAACAGCTTTAGTATTTGCATTATTTGTTGGATCAATGATGGGTACTATTTGGGTTACATTAGCTTCATTAACTATCTATGTAACTGGATTAAGGAAATTAGGTATTGGATTAGCAGGTTCATGGATTTTCATTGGATTATTTGGTTTTGCATCTCCAATTATTGGTATGTCATTAAAGGGTAAAAATAAAACAGGTGGTTCTGATCCTGAACAATATCGTAATGCTAGTATATTTGTTGGATTTTGTTATTTTGGTGCTGGATTATCGTTATTAATTATGAGAAGTTGGCTAATTACAAAGAATGCAATGTTAATTGATAAAAATGATGACGATAATTTACTTACTACACCAGTTCCATTTAAATCTGGATTAGCAAGTTTTCTAAAGTTTAAATGGGAAAAATTGTAATTAATTTAATTAGAATAATAATAAGAAAAATAGTGAAACTGTAAATAGTAGATAATTATATTTCATAACCTTGTAATTCAGCCATTTTTTGATGATTAACAATATCAGCACTTTCCCAAGGATAAGCGATCCAATAATCAGGTAATTCTCTAGCAGCTAAATAATGACGACCATCCATAATTTCATCAGGTAGAGTTGCTCTTTTTTCTTTTAATTTATTGTGTAATGTGAAAATGAAGAATTCAGTATTACTATCTTCTAAACCTTTTGATTTAGCTTGAGAGACAGCATCTTTTTTCAATTCTTGTAAAGCATAATGTAAAGTTGTTCTAGTATCATCAACTTCATCAACGATTAAAACTTTTTTATTACATAAATCCATTTTAGATTCTTCATAATTAATCCATTGAATTCTTTTAACTTGAGTACCAGCTTCTTCAGCATCTGTTGAAAATGAATTTAGATCTTCATATAAAGATAAGATAATTGCAAAGATTTTCAAATTTGGTTGACCTTCTTCTTTTAAGAAAGTTCTTAACATTCTAGCTGGAATGAATCCACCACCACCAATTGCAATGATTAAATCAATATCAAGTGGTTTAATCTTTTGAGCAGATTCTTGACATAATTGATGGATATGATTGTAAGAGATAAAGATTTTTTCACCTTCCACTTGAGGTGTGATATAAGAAGAAGAGGGAGTAGCAGATGATGACATGTTGATAGATGATGTTTGAACAACAGCAATCAATAGATGGAATTGAATGTAAGATAAGATATCTACTATATATATATATATAGTTGATAGACAATGTAAATACATCAATGCAGCATCTTAATATAAAAAGAAATGATAGTTAGATACGGTCAATCGACGTTTAAAGTGGAACACCGGAATTTCGCATTTGACCGACTGGTAATTGAGGCTGTGCTGTGAAACGTCGATCGACTCAGACAAGTAAAAACGACGCGTCGATAAAAAAGTCACCTGACACATCATCACGTGCCCGAATTAAACTACCACCCCGGACTTAGTCGTCCGGTCATTCTGCTATTTCGGGTGGCAGGCACTCAGAAAGGAGAAAAGCATGCAACAGCGACAACAATCAACTAAACTAAACTATTTATTCATTGACAAGTTAACTTTACAATTATAAATAACACGTTATCAAATTAATAAGATTAATTGATTTTCGTGTAATTTTAATAGAAAAAAAAAACAACATCAATTCATCCATAATAATACATCTCACCATAATGTTTAGAAGAACTTTTTCAACTAGTAAAATTATTAGATCATCATATGCTGATACCATTAAGAATTTAGCAGTTACTAAAGATACTAAAGTGATTTTCCAAGGTTTCACAGGTAAACAAGCTACATTCCATGCAGAACAAGCAATTGCATACGGTACACAATTAGTTGGTGGTACTAATCCTAAAAAAGCAGGACAAGTTCATTTAGATAGACCTGTTTTCGCAACAGTTGCAGATGCAATGAAGGAAACAGGAGCAACAGCAACTGGTATTTTCGTTCCACCTCCAATTGCAGCAAGTGCTATTGAAGAAGCTATATTGGCTGAAATTCCATTAGCTGTTTGTATTACTGAAGGTGTTCCTCAATCTGATATGTTACGTATTTCTCAAATGTTACATACTCAATCAAAAACAAGATTAGTTGGACCAAATTGTCCTGGTATTATTGCTCCTGGTCAATGTAAAATTGGTATTATGCCTCAATCAATTCATACACCTGGTCGTATTGGTATTGTTTCTAGATCAGGTACTTTAACTTATGAAGCTGTTAATCAAACAACTAAAGTTGGTTTAGGTCAATCACTTGTTATTGGTATGGGTGGTGATCCATGTCCAGGTACTAATTTCATTGATGCTTTAACATTATTTATGGATGATCCAAAAACTGAAGGTATTATTTTAATTGGTGAAATTGGTGGTGAAGCTGAAGAAGAAGCTGCTGAATTTTTGAAACAATATAATTTAACTAGATCTACTCCAAAACCTGTTGTTTCATTTATTGCTGGTGTTACTGCTCCTCCTGGTAGAAGAATGGGTCATGCTGGTGCTTTAATTAGTGGTGGTAAAGGTACTGCTGATTCTAAAATTCAAGCTTTAACTGCTGCTGGTGCAGTTGTTGTTCCTTCTCCTGCTAGATTAGGTCAAGCTTTATATGATCAATTTGTTGAAAAAAATTTACTATAAATTTTACACCTTCAAAGTACTAAATATTAAGTATTTCTCTTTTGTTTCTAGCTAATAACATCTAAACTATATATAAAAAATGAGATAAGTGTTCTTATTTGATGATTGTAACTAGTAATTAAGAGACATTTTTATTAAATGATTCTAATTTCCATTTCCAATAATTTAAATCATTATGTAAATTACTTAATCTTCTTAACTTTTCATTTCGATCTTTACCAATCATTCCATTATTATTAAACTCATTGAATAATTTATAATATTCTTTATAAGTTGATTGAAATTTCAATATTAATTTTTTCATTTCTAATGATTGATGATCATTTGATGAATTTACATTTTGTGACATCATTTTAGGTCCCTTTGGTAATGATTTTCTTAATATTGGTGGATCATTATCAAGATCATGTTCATTACCATTATCATTATCATTATCTTGTTGTAATTTATCCTTCTTTTGTTGTAAAGAACGAGTAGAGTATTTGAAAACAACAATTTTACTCAAAGTTGGAACTACACTATCATTATCTTCATCATCATCATCATGATCATAATCATCTGCTTCATCATAACTACTTAATGGTGATGTCCTCACTTTTTTATTAGTATTTGACATAGTTGATGAAACTGTTGATGTGGTTGATATATCTGATATCGTTCTCTTTTTATTAACTATTAATTTTTCATCTTCTTCAGATGATGAGATTGGTGATGGTGATGGTGATGGGGATGGTGATGGTGACGGGGATACAGATGATGCTTGCTGTCTTTTGATTAATTTTTTCTTAGGGATGTGTTTTAATTCAGGTTCAATTGATTTCGATACCACTGGTTTTAAAACAGGTTCTGTGATTGTTGGTTTATTAATTTGTTTCTTTGATGTTTTAACTGGAATAGGTTTCAGTTCTGGGAAAGTTAACGTTGTTGGTGTTGTATTCCATTGTTTTTTCACTTTTTTCTTTTCTAATATACTTGGATCTTTAGTTTTATCATCAACTTGTTTCAATTCCAGTTCCAACTGTTTTGACTTTGGTTCAATAGTACTTTCAACCAACGTCTCTTGTTTTAATTCAGGAGTACTTTCAACAACAGTCTCTTGTTTCTGGTTCTGTTTCTGTTTCAAATCAGTTGGTGTTTCCTGTTTCATCAACTTATCAGTTGTTTCCAATGGTTTAGAGTAATCCTTTGGTTTCAAGTTTAATTTGGAAGTATCATTAGTAATCATTAATCGTAATGGATGATCAAAAGAATATCCCAAATCATCTAAATATTGATCTAATCCATTAATATCATCAACATCATGTAAACGTTTCAATAATATAAGCCATTCAAATTTCAATTTATTATTAGTTTTATCAATCACATCATCATATATAATTTTCAATTTTTCTTTATCAACATTTGGGAATTTTAATTTTAATGAGTTAAAATCACCTATACCATTTGAAGCTAAACTTTCCACTATTTTAAATTTCATTGAAAGATCTTGTATTTGTGAATCATTTATTATTGATGGTTTATAATTGATTAAATTTAATTTATAACTGATACCACCTAAATGAACACAATCCGTCTTTAAATTATTAGATGTGCTTGCTGTATTTAAACTTGAATATACATCAATATTGCTTTCATTCAAATTACTCACTTTAACTAAGACACCATCAACACGAATACCTTCAACTTTACCGTTCTTAATAACAAGACGTACTTTTGAGGAATCAACAGTATTTAATTTTGCAAGTGTAAGTATTTGATCATTTGTAAGTTTCAATAAGAGATTGAAGTTTGAAGTTGTAGTTAACGGGAGTAACTGAGAGACCTGTTGAGGCATGGTTGGACAAGTTAAAGATATATAATCAATCAATCAATCAATCAAACAAACACTGTTAACAACTACCTTGTATCTATATATAGTAAGACTAATCAGTACAAAATTGATAAAACATGATCATTGTTCACCAGCCACATATACTCACCCATTGCACAGCCACATTGAGATGTACACACACCAGCCACACTACATACCGTATTTCAAAAATCATTTCAATTTGACTGTTTTTCACTTGTGATACTTGTTTTAATTAAGGTAATTTGATATAGTAATCATTAAGATGGATCCATTCAATGATGTATATCAAGATGCTACAACACAATTACAATTACTTAAAACAACATCACCACAATCATTAGAATTTCAAAATATTAAAAATGAATTGATGGAAATTATAAATGATTTAACAAATGCACTTCAAGTTATAAAACAATCTAAATTACGTTCTTCATCAGGTAATGGGAATGATTCATATTATAATATTGATTCTTTTGAATTGAATGAAAGAGAAAAAAAATTGAGTGATTTAAAATTAGAGATGAATGAAATTATCAAAAATTCAAATATAAGTTTAGGTACGGGTACGGGTACGGGTACTAATACTAGTAAATTACATTACAATGATAATCCATTTGCTGATGATAATGGTGGTGGTGGTGATAGTGGGAATAATACATTAGAGAACCCCGAAATTGCATTTAATAATAACTACAATCAACAATTAATACAACAACAAGATGATATAATATCAAATGAATTAACTCAATCAATTCAAAATTTACATCAACAAGCACTTACAATTGGTGATGAATTAGATTATCAACATGATTTATTAACTGATGTACATAATGATATTGATAGATTAGATTATAAGATTGTTAATAATGGTATTAAAAAAATTAATAAATTTTTAGAAACTAATGAAAGAGGTGGGAATTGTTGTATTGCTATATTAATTGGAGTATTGATTGTTGTATTGGTATTATTAGTGATTGTATAATGATGCCCTCCTTGAAATACTCCACCATATCTGTACTATATAATAACGATAATAAAACACTTAAAAACACGTGTATTGCTTATAAATCATCTCACTTTAAAGCCACGCTCTTTGAATTATTTAAACTCCACTTAATTTGCCTCCCTTATCTTATCTTATCACATCACATCACATCACTTTAACTAAACAACTAACTAACTAACAATGTCAGACTATAAACACCAACAATTACTTTCAGAACATGCCAAATCAAGAAAACTAAAACATTTTTGGTCTCAAGTTACATTACCTGATGGTATGACCCCACATCCTGAACCAATTCAATTAGTTGGAGGTATACCAAATCATGAATTTTTCCCAGTTAATAAGATAGATATTCATTTATCTAACAAACCATTCCGTGAAAAAGAGGATGTTTTATCATCAACTACATTTAGTATTCCTCAAGTTAGTGATTCTCCAAATGATGAAATTGATATTAAAAATGGTTTACAATATTCTGAAGTTAATGGTTTAAAACCATTATTGGAATTCACTAAAGAATTTACAAAAAAAGTTCATACACCAGGATATCAAGCATGGGAAACAACATTAACTTGTGGTGGTGCAAATGGTATAGATAAAGCATTTGATGCATTTTTGAATCCTGGAGATACTGTTTTAATTGAAGAATTTACATTCACTCCAATGATTGGATCTATAAATAATTTAAAAGCAACACCAATTCCAATTAAATTATCATTTTCATCTGAAAGTAAATCACTTTCATACGTTGATGAATTAAGAACCATGTTGGAAGAATGGGAGACAAGATATCCTAATTTACGTAGACCTAAATGTTTATATACTATACCATCAGGACATAATCCAATTGGATTAGCACAATCTTGGGAACATAAATGTGAAATTTATAAATTAGCACAAGAATTTAATTTTATAATTATTGAAGATGATCCTTATGTTTATTTATCATTTCAACCAATTGAAGAAAAACCTAAATTTGATTTAACAATTGATGAATTTATTAATACATTATCTAAATCATTTTTAAGAATAGATGTAGATGGTCGTGTTATTAGAGTTGAAACATTCTCGAAAGTGTTTGCACCTGGTTTAAGATTAGGTTTCTTGATTGGTCATCAAACAGTCATTAATATAATTAATAATTATTCAATGATTTCAACACGTTCTCCAAATGGATTAAGTCAAATGTTTGTTAATAATACTATTTTAAAATTAGGTGGTTTAAATGGATGGCTTTCATGGGTTTTAAAAGTTAGAAATGAATATTTAAAACGTAAGAATTATTTCATTACTAATTTAATGGATACAAAAGCATATAAAGATGGTTTAATTAGTATCTTGGATCCAAATTGTGGTATGTTTGTTTGTATCTTGATAAATTTCAAACCTGATCAAGATGTTGAATCATTAATGGAAGAATTCAAATTAAAATGTTTAATTCATGGAATTGGTGTTGTATTTGGTGGTAATATGTCTGTTGATTTTGAATTTAGTAAAGATAGATCAAATTTTGTTAGAACTGCTATTTGTTATACTGAAAATTTACAAATTTTAAAAGAAGCAGGTGAGAGATTAAGTAATGCTGTTGTTGATCTTTTTAAAAGTATAGAATTAGTTACTGTTTTATAAGTGAATAAGTGAATAAGTTGTTTTGTATATTTGTTATCTTATATAAGTGTTAGCGTATCATCGTAATATGTAAGTAATTTTTTTTTTGCCATTTATCCATCCTAATTAATCAATCAATCAATCATCTTTTGATTTAGTATTTTCATCATTTAATTTTTCAACAACCAATTTATCAAAATGATACATTTGACTAATACTACTTTGTCTTTTCAATATAGCTAAATCATTTTGGAATTGTTTAATCATTTCAGTATTATCACCTTTTAATTCATCTAATTTTTTAAAATTTGATTTAGTCTTTCTAATGAAATATTCTCTAAAATTGTAATTTTCGAAATTATTTGAATATTTCATGAATTGTTTATATAAGGACATTATTTCTGATTTAGTTGCAGTCATTTTTATGTGTTTAGATGTGTATATATAATGGTTAAATGATAATGATAAGAGTGGTATTGGAATGATAGTGTTGAAGTATTGAAAATTAGTAATGTTAATGGCAAGTCGGGCAAATTATAGTGGATTACGTCATCGATTAAGTAATCACATTTTTTTATTGTTTTGTTATCACACTAATTGCTTTATTATATCATGTTAATTGATTGATTGTATGTTTATTATATGTTATTTACTTATATTACTATCAACTAAGTGAGATGACTGTTGATAATGCCGTTGATAAGATATTACAAGTGATTGTTTACTTAATTAGAGTATCAATTACCTATTTATACCAACTATCAAATGATAATCCTAAAATATTTCAAATCATATCAACTATAATAATAATATATTTGATATATAAGAGTATAAAATCAACCATATCATTCATAATTGGGTTTATCATATCTGTAATAAAGATAAGTTGTGTTATATTAATGATATTAGGATGTTTATATCTTTATATCAAGGCTACAAATGAAGAAGATAATGAGGACACCATTAGTGTGAATGGATTGATAACAACTATCATCAATATCATCAAACAATCCTCATTTACATTTACATTAATATATCAATATATAATGAAATACATTGGACAAGATGATAGTATATTTAATGTTAACTTGTTAAGAGAAAGATTAATAAGAATGATTAATGAATAATGAATAAATCAAGATATTAATTGGTGTAAAGATGTTAATTCAGTTAATTAGTTGCAATTCGCTGTCCATTTTCGTCCATTTTGATTTGTCTTGTTTTGTGTGTGTACTTTATTTTATTCTATTTATATGTCCCCTTTTCCTTTGTTCTTGTATTTATCAACTCAATTACTCTTTGATTCATTCATCGTATAATGTATAACAAGAAGAGAGCTTATCCAGTGCCTAATTATGGTGCTAATCAGGATACTACTCAACAAAATTACGCCATCCCTCCTCCTCCTTCTTTACATTCTCAAGTTGATTCTTCTCAGATCCCATTAACAAATCAACAACAACCTAATGTTGTTACGGGTGCACCTGGCGGAGGTGTATATGGTTCTGCTCAAGTTGATCATTTGTCTCAATCAATGGCTGGTATGAACGTTCAAGATCCTTATACTCAACAACAACAAGTTGGTGGTTCCTATTCTCCATATGGAATGTATGGTCAACCTCAACAATCATTACAACAACCGTCATTACAACAACCATTACAACAACAACAACAACAACCTTTACAACAACAACAACAACAGTACTCACCTGCTTTACCAATGAACCAATTATATTCAACGGATTTATTGAAAGAAACTCCTCCTCCAATTGCAGATTTACAATTTCCTCCACCTCCAATTATTTTAGCTCCAGGTACTACATTAACAAATAATCCTGAATCTAATTCATCACCTGATTATTTCAGATCAACTTTAAATGTTGTTCCAACAACAAGTTCATTATTGAAAAAATCAAAATTACCTTTAGCTTTAATTGTTAGACCATATATTTCATTACATGATTCAACAGAACCAATTCCTGTTGTTAGTGATTCAATTATATCAAGATGTCGTCGTTGTAGATCATATATTAATCCTTTTGTTCAATTTACTGAACAAGGTAAACGTTGGAGATGTAATTTTTGTGCTTTACAAAATGATGTTCCTGGTGGATTTGATATTGATAAAAATACTTCACAAGTTAGAAATAGAATGGATAGAATTGAATTAAATTATGGTGTTGTTGAATTCATTGCACCTCCTGAATATATGGTTAGACCTCCTCAACCTTTAGTTTATGTTTTCATATTGGATGTTTCAATTAATTCAATTACAAATGGTTTATTAGCTACTGTTACTAGAACTATATTAGATTCATTAGATAGAATTCCAGATTCAAATCAAAGAGCAAGAGTTGCATTTTTAGCAGTTGATTCAAGTTTATCATTTTTCACAATTCCAAAAGATGATGAAGTTGATAAAGAAATTAGTATGATGATTGTTTCTGATTTAGATAATGTTTTAATTCCTTCACCAGATTCTTTATTAGTTAATTTAAAAGAATCAAGAAAAAATATTGAAAAATTATTAAATAATTTTACAAATTTCTTCCAAGATAATAAAGATACTGGTTCAGCTTTAGGTCCTGCATTAAAATCAGCTCATCAATTAGTTCAATCAATTGGTGGTAAAATTGTTTGTTTTTCATCAAGTTTACCAAATTTAGGTATTGGAAAATTAGCTTTGAGAGATGAAAATGCTGTTAGTGGTAAAACAAAAGAAGCAAGTGCATTATTAACACCAACAAATTCATTTTATAAATCATTTGCAGTTGAATGTAATAAATCACAAATTACAGTTGATATGTTTTTAACAGGTTCAAGTTATCAAGATGTTGCAACATTATCAAATTTACCACGTTATACAGCAGGTCAAACACATTTCTATCCTGCTTGGACAGCAAATTCAGTTGAAGATATTACAAAATTAACAAAAGAAATTTCAAATCATTTATCAATGAATATTGAATTAGAAGCTGTTTTAAGAGTTCGTGGTTCAAGTGGTATTAGAATGAGTGGATTTTATGGTAATTTCTTTAATAGATCATCAGATTTATGTTCATTCCCAACTTTCCCAAGAGATCAATCATATGTAATTGAAATGTCAATTGATGAATATATTTCAAAACCATATGTTTATATGCAATGTGCTGTATTACATACAACAAGTTATGGAGAAAGAAGAATTAGAGTTATGACATTAGGATTACCAACATCAAAAGATTTAAAAGATGTTTATGCATCAGCAGATCAATTAGCAATTACAAATTATTATACACATAAAGCAATTGAAAAAACATTATCATCATCATTAAATGATTCAAGAGAATATTTAAATAAAGTATTAATTGATATTTTATCAATGTATAAAAAAGAAATTGTTCCTGGTAATATGGGATCATCATCACCATTACAATTATGTACAAATTTAAGAATGTTACCATTATTATTACAATCATTAATTAAACATATTGGCTTTAGATCAGGTAAAGTACCATCTGATCATAGATCATCAGCATTGAATAAATTAAGTACATTACCATTAAATAAATTAATTAATTATATTTATCCAACAATTTATTCATTACATTCAATGACAGATGATTGTGGATTACCATTTGAAGGAGAAGATGATCCATATGATATACCACCAAAAAGACATGGTGAAATTGTTTTACCAGAAAGTATTAATGCAACAATAAATAATTTTGAAAAATATGGATTATATTTAATTAATAATACATCAGAATTATTTTTATATATTGGTGGAGATGCAGTTCCACAATTAGTTAATGATGTTTTCGGTATTGAAAATTTAAATGATGTTAAAATTGGGAAATGTGAATTACCAATTTTAGAAAATGAATTTAATATTAGAATTAGAAATATTATAAATAAAATAAGAGAAGGTGAAGATTGTATTACATTCTTGAATTTATATGTTGTTAGAGGTCCATCAAGTAATGAAAATGCATTCACACCATCAAGAGATATTATACCATTAAGAATGTGGAGTATGAGTGAATTAGTTGAAGATAAAGTTAGTGCTAATTTAAGTTATAAAGAATTTTTAACTCAATTAAGAGAAAAAATTTCTAATTAGTTTAGTTTATATGTAATTACAATATTGTGTTTTTTTCTAAAAAAAAGAGTATATTTTTCTATCTTTCTATTTTTCTATTTTATTATTATTATTATTATTATTAGTTTTTGTTAATTTGTTGATTATTGTTAATTCAAGTGTGCTACACTTTGTAACTTTGAAAAAGGGTGATATATATATCAAAAGTGGTGTTCAGTTAACAACAACACATCCGTACACATCCATACACCAACCAACAACAAAACCCAAACACAAAACCCATACACCAACTACCAACTACCAACTACCAACTCCCCCCCAAAAAACAACACATCTCTACACCAATCAAACCAGCCAATCAGAAACAAACAAATAAAAAAATTGCTGTAAAATTACGTAATCAAACAACAATTAACAAACAAAAGTTTTCAAATGAGACCATTTCAATTATTTAACCAACAACTGTTACTATATTAGTGTATTTTAAGTGTACATTCAATCTTACTTATAAGTCAATTCAATCTTTATATATATATACTTATACTTATACTTACAATGTTAAGAACTTCATTAAAAGCTACTTCAAGATTACAACAACAAATTGTTTTAAAACAATCAGTGAGATCAGCATCTGCTTTATCACCAGCTACAGTTGCAGGTTTACCAACAAGATGGGAAAAATTACCAGAATCTGATAAATCTGAAGTTATTGAAGCTTTAGCTCAAAGACAAAAATTACCATGGACTGATTTAACAGCTGAAGAGAAAAAAGCAGCATTTTATGTTTCATTTGGTGAATGGGGTCCAAGAAAACCAATTCACACTAGTGAAGATGTTAGATATATCTTTTGGGGTACATTTTTAGGTGTTGCTATTACAGCTGCTGGATTCTTATACTTCAGATCAAAGAGAAACATTCCAAAGACAATGAACAGAGAATGGCAACAACAATCTGATGAATACTTGAAATCTAAAAATGCAAATCCATTCACTGGTTACTCTCAAATTCAATCAAAATAAATTTATTAAACAATATATCTATCGCAAATTAATGTTTATTTTTCAAAATGACATTAATTTAGTATATTGTTTATTTTTATTTTTATTTTTTTATTTCTTTTAGATTTATTTATTCATTAGCATAAATAAGTTTTTATCATTCATGAAACTCAAAAGAGTTACAATAATAAGATAAACTTGGACAAGAATAATTAGATTTTCAAAAGTAATCAATCAAATGGGAAAGTGTATGTTTGGAAGATATATCCAATCACAATCACAATCTATAACTTTGATCAGTTTTTAGATTATTTTCAAATTAAAGCATTTTGTTTTTGGTTTATCAATGTCCCTTTCATTTACACTTACTTACTTTTATCTATTTATTCTTAGTCATTTTATCTTAAAACTACATTCATAGTGTGTTAAAAAACATACTATTTATTCATCAATTCACAATCTCATCACTTACCTACCTAACTATTCAACAATTATTTTTCTCTCTTAACAATTATTAAATTAAATTATATTATTATTATTATTACAAATAACTGTATTCGTAATCGTAAACATACATGCATGCATATATATACTTGATATAGATTACTTGGGTAGTTCTCTCCATTTTTTACTCTAGTTCAAATTAGTGCATCCAGTGCTGATACTATATTTGGAAACATGTTTTTAATGAGTGCACTGACACATATCAAGTATTATCGTTACTCTTGACAAGTGTTATCTAGGTGCAACTGATTGAGTAAGCCATGTTTCTACCTAACGTGAAAAAGTAGTAATATATATATAGCTTTTGATAGAAAAACAAAAAAAATAGATACTTGTAATTAGAAGAATTATCGATAGCTAGATAAGCTTATAAAAGATGTAAAGGAAGAAAGCTACACCCCACATGAATGCGGTGGCTACTAGTACCTACTACTTGAAGTGTGAATATACATCCGTAAATTCAAATCATACTATCAACAGTGGTCCACGGTGCCCCAGCGATGGACCACAGATGGGTAGTCGCTTTGATGCCCGAATCGTCGTATCTTACTTATAGGGTCCTTTTACAAGAAGTATTAGTGACCCCTTACACCCACTTTTGATCCCAAGCGGCAATATCAGAAGGAAATCCGTCCAGAGAAGTTAATGTACCAACTATTATATTGACGTGGTTTCAATAGCCTTCATCATTTCGCCATTCGAAACACTAGTCAAGAGCTCGACCGACAGCCTTTGTTTAAAAAAGGTAACAAAACCTCATGCTGTAGCCTGTGAGGGATCTTTGAGTCTCAACATTAGCTCGCTTCCAAAGTCTTTCGTCATCTGTTGTCACATTACCCACTGAACCTGATACTTCTTTAGCTTCATTGGCATCAACTTCAACTGATATGCTGTCAAGCAGAGCTTGCTTGCAAGTAGTCGTCGATGATCAAATAACAGTGGTTGGCTCATGTTTGATCTTCATAGATGGTAAAAGGGGAAACGCGGTCCTACTTTATTATACATTGCGAATGAGATAACTGGTTCAACTTACTTGTGAATATATAAATGTACATCACTGATTGAAAGCTATTGGAAACAGCATTGAATCAAGCAGAATACTAGCTATGTTTCTCACCTGCTTTAGATTGTTTCATGTTATGACCGGGCTTCTAGCTCTATTCCAGGTGGTCTCAGTATGTGAACCTACCATTTGAAACTTTGGATAGCAGTACATATTGAATCTTGATGGAGGATGTTCCTATAGAATTACTATATGACTGTATCGCTATTACTTCGATGCTAGACAGCATTGAGGACACTCTTATCAACCTCCAGGATCAAGAGCTATATATTATTATTAATTTCTTGTCTGAATCTATACGTTAGGTAAAACCATGGCTTAATCAATCAGTTGCACCTAGATAACACTTGTCAAGAGTAACAATAATACTTGATACGTGTCAATGCACTCATTAAATATATATTTTCAAACATGGTCTGAGAAATGAACGTACCGATTTTTTTGAATTAATGTAAAATTGGAATAGATTGCAAGTGATTCACATACATATAACAAAGTAGTATGATATATACTAACCTCACTCATCATTCACAATGGTAGCAATATGTATCTGTAATGAACGTACTCAAATGATAGAATGTGTAACATGTATGTATGAACGTACTTGATTGAAACCTATAAATTACTCACTTACTCAAGTAGCTATCTTTCTTTCTTTCTTTGGCACGGCAGATTGTATATATGTAGTTTATTTAATCCTTTATTGTTATGTTTTACTTTATGATATCTATCACTTAGTATCGTATCATATCATATCTTATCACATTACATAATATCAGATGACATCGTATCGTATCGTATCGTACAGTACAGTCATCAGCTTCACTCTCTCTCTACAGTAACCTTCCATTTAAGTTTCATTTTAAATTAATTATACAAACAATAATATACAACCTACACCAACACCAACAACTAACAAACTAACAAACTAACAAACTCCAACTCACCATAACTTCTTATTAACAATCTTTAAGAATTTTTTAGTAGAATCACCAAATTTAACAGGAATATCACTAAATGATTGATTATTTTCAAAATTATTTGAAAAATCATTATTTGAATGACCTCCATTGAACATCATCATTTCTTCATCAGTCATATAATTTGAATTATTTACATCTTTATCAAAACCTTTTGAAAGTTGTAATAATATATCTGATTCTTCGTCTTCGTTTTCGTCTTCACCTTCCTCTTTCTTTACTTGTTCATTTCCCCAAATCTCACATTCATTTGATCCATCCATTAATTTAATAACTTCTTGATATTTAACCTTATCTTTCTCTATAATCTCTTTGAAATCAGATAATTTAATCCAATGTAATATCAATAAACTGAAATTTCTCTTCTCAAATTCATATAATCTTTTCATTGATTTAATACTTTCATTTTTAATAAATGATCCCATCATCGGCCATAATAAATTCCACATTTTTAATTTTTCTTCAATTGTTAATGATTTATTTTGTAAATGAGAATACAAATTTGAAAAATTTGGCATATTTAATATTAACATTACTTGTAAATCAACAATATATTTCTCACCTTGTATATTATGAATATAAAGTGGGAATATTTTTTTAATTTGATTTGATTTAATCTTTGAACTAAATTTATATGTTTTAATACCATATGGATAATTAGATCTGATTTTTTCTTTCTCTTCTTGATCCCTCTTGATTGCTGCTAATTTAGCTTCTAATTCAGCTTGTTTAATTTTAGCTTCTTTTTCTTCTAATTCACGTTTTTTACGTTCAATTTCTTCTAAAGCTAACTTTTCTTTTTCTTCTTTACGTTTTCTTTCCATTTCACTAATATTTTTAGCAATTTGTAATTGTCTAGCTTTTTTCTTTTCCATTCTTTCCAATTCTAAAGCTTCTCTTGCCTTTTTAGTTTCGATTTCTCTTTGCTTTTTAGCTTCAATTTCTTCAGGTGTTAACACAACAGGTGCAGGAGGTGCAACAACAACTTTTTCTTCAACTTTATCTTCCATTTTAGTATCTTCAATAGTAGGAGTTGGTAATCTTGTTGTTATTGGAGTTTGAGATGCAGATGCAGATCTAGATATTATATCTTTAGAAGTTTTATGTTTCTTTTTATCACGAACAATTTTTTGTTCAACTTCATCATTTTCATCTCCTTCATCATCATCTTCAGATACATCCTCATCATCATCAGTTTCAATTTGTCTTTTTCTTTTCAATTTCCCCTTTGTTGAATGTTTTTTCTTATATTTTGAATCATTTTGTTGTTTTTTCATAGCTTCACGAAGTAAAGATATTTCTTTTTCATCATTAATATAACTTGACATTGATATATCTAATGCAGTTCTACCCTTTTTATCTCTTGCTAAAGTATTAACATTACTATCCAATAACATTTGAACAACATCAAGATGATCTTTACCAACAGCATACATTAATGGAGTCATACCATTTTTATCAGAATGATTTGGTTTAGCACCAAATGCAAGAAATAAACTAACTAAATCTCTATGTCCATGTTTAGCAGATAAACTTAATAAATCAGGTGGAACTTTACTTAAACCTAAACTAGAACAATATTGCATAACAAATGGTTCATCATTTTCAGCAACTTTTGCATAAATTTCAGATCTTCCCTCTCTTGAAAACATATCATAAAATTGAACTTCATCAGCAGCAGTAGAATTATTTTTAGCTAAATCAGTATTATTTTGATCTTCATTTGATAATTTATTATTTGATTTATATTCACGACTTGCATCAATAAGTATTTTTTTCAATCTATTAACAGTTGCTAATTCATCTTCATCAGGTTCATCGGATTCTAAATATTGATCAAGAGCATCTAATGCAGCATCACCTGAAGCATTAACCATTAATGGATTGGCATTTCTTGATAATAATAATGAAACAACATCTTCATGTAAATTAGAAGCTGCATCAATTAAAGGAGTATCTTTATCTCTATGACCAGATTGAACATTAATATCAGCACCATTATCAAGTAATAATTCAACAATCTTGGTATGACCTTGTAAAGCAGCTTCATGTAATGGTGTAACACCTGCATTATCAGCATCATTAACATTTGCACCTTGATTAATTAATTCTTCAATTTCATCATAATTACCTTTAAAACAAAGTCTTTGTAATAGTGATCTACCAGATGAATCTTTAGAATTCTTACCAGAAGCTTTTCTATGTTTTGGAGATTGAGATCTTGATGATATTGAAGAATTTCTTCTTTTTTTCAATTTTCTTGAAGATGGTCTAATTTGTTCATCATCATCATCGTCGTCATTATCATCATCATCATCATCTATTAGTTTTTTAGAGTTTTTCAAACGATCTTCATAGGATTCATCAATAAATTCATCATCTGAATTAGTTTGTCTCATTAATCTATGTAATCTTCTAGTTTTTGAAGAAGGCATCGGTAGTGAATCTTCATGATCTGTATCATCTTCATCATCATCATTTGGTGGGTTTTCATTAGGGATATTATCTGAACTTTTAGATTTTTTCATATAATCTTTTAAATTTGAAGTACTTTTCTCTTTCTTTAGAGGTATGACTTCCGTACTTTTCTCTTTTTTTGAAGGTATGACTTCCGTACTTTTCTCTTTCTTTAGAGGTATGGATTCAGTACTTTTCTCTTTCTTCAAAGGCATGACTTCCGTGTTTTTCTTTGAGGTTGTAAACTCAATACTTTTATCATGATTCTTTGAATGATATTCAGATGATGAATTATTAAACTTCTTATCGAATCTTCTATCATCTGATAAACTTGATGTAGAATGATCATTATTTCTTGAATGTTTATATGAATCACGTTCCCTTTCCCTTTCCCTTTCCCTTTCTCGTTCTCGTTTTTGATTAATGAAATAACCAGATTGTTGTTGTTGTTGTTGATCACGTCTATGAGAATTTAAACCATGTTCTCGACTATGATAATCTCTTTTAAAATCATCATCTCCCTTAACATTAAAATTACCACCGTTATTACTATTACTATTACTATTGTTATTGTTATTGTTGTTTCGTTTGATTGGTTTCCCAAAACTATCATATATTAAAACATTAGAGTTCTTTTTAGGTTTCTTCATTGGTTGTAATGAATTAATTATACTTGAACCTTTATTCAAATTAACAACAGATGGAGTAGTACCATTACCACTACCATTCTTATTCAAAGGGATGGGCAGTGCTGTGTTCTTATTATTCGATGGGAGTTTATTTGAATTAGAATTAGAACCTCCCAAAGACATACTTGGATATATAATGTAGAATGTAGAATGAAGAATGAAAGAAAGAAAGAAAGAGCCCTCTTTAAAGACAAAGACAAAGACAAATAAAAGACAAAAAAGCTGTTTAAAAATAAGAATTTAAATTTGTGATTATGTAAGTGATTACGTTATCAATTACATGTATTTATTAACTATAACTATAACTATAACTATAACTATAACTATAACTATAACTATAACTATAACTATAACTATAACTATAACTATAACTATAACTATAACTATAACTATAACTATAACTATAACTATAACTATAACTATAACTATAACTATAACTATAACTATAACTATAACTATAACTATAACTATAACTATAACTATATCATTTAATTAACTTCAGATTCATAATTATTAGTAGTAGTAATATCATCATCATCATCATCATCATCGTCATCTTTACTTTTAGTAAAACCTAATAATTTCCCCCATTCCATTAATTCATAAATTAAAGTCATATTTGGACTTATTTTAGGTGCTTTTAATTTCAACATATTATAAGCATCAATATAACCAATCTTGAAAAATTTCATAAAATAAGCTAATATTAAAGAAGCAGATCTAGAAACACCACATTGACAATGAATTAAAATTTTTTTATTTTTAAGTAATGAATCATTTATTAATTTTGTTAATTTTGGGAAATCATTAATTAATCTTGATGTATGTGTCCATGGGATATATAAATATTGTAAATTATTGTTTGTGTTATTATTATTATTATTATTCTCTATTATATATTCAGTATAATTTGTTAATTCCATTGCAACATTTATAATTAAATCAAATTCAAGTATTTGATTTATTGTTGGTTCTGAATATAAATATAAATTAGGTTCCAATACACAAATTGGACCATTTGGATATGCATTTTTATAATTATAATTATAATTTGATATTGAATCAAGTTGTTGTTGTGTAGTAGTAGTAGTAGTAGTAGTACTGTTCAATGATGTTGAATTTAAATCGGATGTGATTGATTGTAATGATAAATTATGATTAATTGTTTGAGGTATTATTAAAGGTGATGATGATGAATGTATTTGTGGATCATTATCATTTGAAATGGTGTTGGATCTCAACTTCTCATTTGATGATGATGGTTGTTGTATAGTTTTATTAGGAATAGTTAATGCTAATGTTTTAGATCTCCTTCTAAATTGATTATCAAGTGGTGAATTATTGGGCGTTGGTGATTGATTTAAAGAAGGTTTCCTATATAATGGAGTTCTTGGAGAATTTAATTGAAGTACCTTGTTACTATTTGTATCACTTGATAAATTTAATTGTAAATTTTTCAAATTTTTAGATTTTCGAAGTGGACTTGTTGTTGTTGAATTTAATAAATTTGATTGATTTATAATTGATGAAGGTTGAATGAATATTAAGTCATCTTGATTGGAAGTAGGACTTATTGAACGTGAAGAAGATAATGGATTGTTCTTATTGATAGTTTCAGTATTCATTTGTAATGATAGTTGATAATGGTTTATTCTAAGAAAGATAATGAAAGTGTTATAAAAGTGTTTAAAATTAAAAATAATTTTTATTGGCGCAGTTCACTTTAAAGAGCTTTTAACTACTTAATAACTATTAACTGTCTATTTATTAACTATTTAATGACTATTATGACTATTATAACTATTTATTAACTATTATCACTTTAATATAACTATACTACGTTGTAAATTACTATTAATCTTCTCCAATTCAAAACACAACTTCTTCTCATCACCCAACATCTTGAATCTAAAATCAATATAATTAATAAATTCATTAATACTACCACCAACACCAAAATAAATATCTTTAGCAGTTAAAATTGTAATATAATTAGTTAATTCAATTAACAATTCACTAATTACCTTTAACATAGGTGGTGAATATATAGTCTCACTAGTTAATATCAATTTTTTATCATGTAATGGTATGAATTGATTAACTAATTTTAAAAAGGATCTACCCCAACAACCTGAAATGAATCCAAATTCAATTGAATTCAAACATAACCATCTTTTGAATGAATTAATTAAATTTAAATTGATTTCCAATTCACCATCTCTATAATTCCCATCTTGGTTTGGATTTCTTTGTAATTCAATTAATTCACTTTTAGTTAAATGTAACTCACACCAATTGATTAATAAATTGGGTATGGTGACTAATCTTAAAACTTCAAAATTATAATCGGTGAGTAACAATTTACATCCAGTTTTCTTCAATTTGATAAGTTTTTCAAATATGAATAAAGAAGGTATGCTTGTTCCACAACCCAATTCCACCAAATTCAAATTAGACAAATCAATCAAATCTTCATTTATTAAATCATTCAATTTCCAAATCATGTCGTTTGAACATTCCCATGATTTCAACCCACCTTCATAAACACCATTTTTCAAATCAACGTCATCTTCACCGATTAATATCTTAAACATCTCATCAGTACTTGTTGTACTTGTTGTACTTGTACTAGTAGTAGTATCATCTTCTAACATTAGTTGATGTTTAACATCGTATAGTTCCCTCTTGTACAATTCACAACCATTAGGTAAGTTATCTATTCTGTTATATGTTAATCTTGTGCCTATTAATTCATCAAGTATACTATTCAAAGAATGAAATTTACATGAGTTGTCAATAGTGACATCATCAAGGGGATTAATGAAATCACCATCACCACCACCACCACCATTAACAACCGTTTCATTCTCTATATCTATATCTATATCATCATCTGTAAATTTGAATGAAAATCCCATTATAACAACTTAATTATCGTTAAAAGAAAAACCAGTTTGTTAAAAATGTAATTTTGTTAAAGTTTGAAAAATTCTCATTTTAAATTTGAAATATATAAATTTCAATATTTAATGATAACAAGTTGTTATTGTTATTATTAAGTATAACTATACAAAGTGTATGGTTATAATCACTAATATGACCGACTTATCAGATTACGAAACATATTTAAATGATGAAACATTCAATCCAATTCAATTTGCAAATGAATTGATACTTTCAAACAACAACAACACTTCAGATGATTATGATTATGATACACTTGATCTTGAAACACCTATAAAAAGATTGAAATTCGATTTAAAAGATTTAAATAATAAATTATTAAAACAATCAAATGAAAACTACACAAGTTTATTAATTGAATTTGATAAATTGGAATCATTTCAACACAATATATTAAATGATTTAAAATCAAGTTTACAAAGTATTAATTCAAGTTATAATAGATTACAATTAGAAATTTTAAAACCTTATAATGATGCTAATTCATTACATTTAGCTTTAAAAAAATTACATCAAACAAGTAATTTATTAAGATCAAGTATTTATTTCATTTATTTAATTTCAAAAATTGAAGAAATTAATAAATCTGATTTTGAATTAAATAAAAAACCATTTATAAATTTATTAAATTTAAGTAAATTATTATCAAATTTGAAAAATCATTTAATTGATTCAAATCATTTAAAATCTTTAAAATTAATTAGAGATTATGAATCATTTCAACAAATTCAATTATTTAAAATAATTGAAATTACAAATTCTCAATTTAAACAATTAAAATTAGATGATAATTTAGATAATGAATTATCAATTTTAAATCTTATTTATTCATCTTGTTTAACTTCACCTGAAACTTTTTTCAATCAATTACAACAATTATTAAGTTTGAAAATTAATCAATCTATTCAATTAATTGTTAAAAATTTAAATAATACTAAATCTTTAGATAAAATATTTAAAGAAGTTAGTAAATCTGGTTTATTAATAAGTACAATTGATACTATATTAATTAATAATAAATGGTTTGATAATAATAATAAATCTTCAACAACTATAACTATTTTTGATAAAATATCTGAAAAATTACAATTAAATTCTTCTTCTTTAATTATGTTATATTGGAAAGATATTGCTGTTGGTATTGAACCTAAATTTAAAGATATTATAAATAAAGGTGGTCCAATTTCAAAAAATTTAAAATTGATTTATAATGATTTGAAATTGATTATAATTGATTCTGTTTTGAAATCATTTGATGATTCAAATAATGAAAAGACAGTTGATTGTTTAGAAGTGAAGATGATGTTAAATAGTATCAATTCGTTGAATATAACCAAGTAGTTGTATAGTATGAAATTCAATATGTGTAATTGAAGTAAATCATTATAGTAAAGCTAGCACAATTAAAGTACTAACGTACTTCAATTAGTAAAGTCGTACACTTACTAGCATAATTAAAGTAAATCATTATAGTAAAGCTAGCACAATTAAAGTACTAACGTACTTCAATTATTGAATCCGTATAACCACGTACAATTACACTAAGTAGTTGTCTTTCTATGTCTCTTACCACCTCTTCTAGTCTTTTTCTTACTTTTATTATTATGATATTTCAACCATTGTTGTACTCTCGAATCAACATCAATTAAACTTTTCTCATACTGCAACAATCGTTCCTTTTTAGCAAGTATACCAAGTCTTTGATTCTTACCCATTCTTCGACTCTTTTTCTTCTTCTTAATACTTGTTTTTGGTTTTATTAATTCATCTATACGTTTGTTATGTTGTGTTATATCAATCACTTTTCCATTTGAAGGTAGTTTTATTTCAGATAATCTTATGATATCATCTCCAGATAATGCAACATTTTCAAATTGTAATATTTCTTGTTGTGTATATTTAATAAAATAATATGAATCTGATCTTTTTTGATCATGTGAATAATCATTTAATAATTTCATTTCATCAACTTCTTCTAAATTAACTTTAATTAAACCTGATGAATTTGAATTTGAATTTGTTGAAAACATTGGGAAATATTCTATCTTAGAAGATGATTCTTCTTCTTCTTTTAAATCTGGTATATCTTCTACAACATCAACAATTTCAAAATCAAATTCAATTGGTTGATAAGAGTCTAAATCTGAATCATTAGATTCATCTGAATCCATAAGTTGAGAACGTGAAATTCTATCAATAAGTTAGTATGATGGGATGTGTAATAAAATTGGTATCATATACATACTTAACAAGATCTGTCATTATATGATTTGTTAATAGACAAATAACCAGTTAAATAAGTGTAAAATGGAGTAACAAAAAGGTGAAAAATTAAACAAAAATTAAATAAAAATTCAAATAAATATTTTTTCAAGGCTGTGTATGAATAAACAACACTAATAAATAAAGTAATAAATAATTAGATTAATAACTAATCAATAAATAAAGTAATAAATAAAGTAATAAATAAGTAAATAACAATCACCTATATGGAGCATCAGCATCAGCAGCATATTTATATTCTTGTTCCCATTTATCACCATTTGATAATAATTTTTCTTTATTATATAATAATTCTTCTCTATCAGCAGTTGAATATTCAACATTTGGAGTTTCAACAATTGCATCAACAGGACAAGATTCTTGACAATAACCACAATAAATACATTTAGTCATATCAATATCATATTTAAAAGTTCTTCTTGAACCATCAATTCTTTCTTCTGCTTCAATTGTAATTGCTTGAGCAGGACAAATAGCTTCACATAATTTACAAGCAATACAACGTTCTTCACCAGAAGGATATCTTCTTAAAGCATGTTCACCTCTAAATCTAGGTGATATAGCACCTTTTTCAAATGGATAATATATTGTATATGGAGCTCTAAAATACATTTCTAAAACAATTTGCATACCTCTAAACATTTCACTTAATAAATACCATTTAGTTGCTTTACTAATAGCACCTTCTTTTGATTCTTCCCATGTAGCAGGTCTAGGTAATCTAAAACCTTGTGGCCATGAAGCATAAGAAGCACCAGCAGTAGCAGAAGGTGAAGCAGTAGCAGAAGCTAAAGGTTTATATAATAAATTAGAAGTATGAAAAGATCTAATTAACTTTAATTTGTTCATAGTAAAAATTAATGTATGTATAGTATAACAAAGAAAGTGATCCCCTTTTAATTATTAGAGTATTAAATAAATCAAATTAAAGTTCCCCTCATTTGTATGATTATCAAATTTATAAATTGAATTTAATTGTTTGAAAATCTTTACACCGATTATTATGTAATAGATTATGTAATCATATATTATATAATATATTACATAATCAAATATCAAATATCAACACATCCTTACACACACAAATACCACAAATAGTGTTACCCTCTTAATAGTTAAACAAGCAAATTCGCCACTTTCACGTTATAATTTACGCGTATCAACTATATTAACTATATTAACTATATATACATTCTCTTTAAAATTCAATTAATTAAATTATATAACACTTAATAACAATGTTTAAACAATCAATTAGATCTTTCTCAACAACAATTAAACCTCAATTGGCTAAAATGTCTTTAATTGGTACAATTGGTTCTGATTTAATTAAACAAACAACTTCAAATGGTAAAGATTATTTAAGATATTCAATTGCTGTTAATTCAAAAAATAAAGGTGAACAATTAACTTCTTGGTTTAATATTGCTTGTTTTAATGAATTACAAATTAATTTCATGACTGAATATTTAGGTAAAGGTTCAAAAATTTTTGTTGAAGCTGATGTTTCAAATACAAATTATGAAAAATCTGATGGTTCAAAATCAACTAATTTAATGTTATTTCAAACTAATTTTGAAGTTTTAAAATATCCAAAAAATGAATCTACTGAAGAGGCAACTTAAGAAAAATGGAAAGTTAACTTGACCATTTAAAAAAATTTGTATATTATAAATATAAAGTATATCTCAATTTACTCCTAATTTATGTAATTCCATATTAAATTCTTCATCTTCTAATAAATCCAATTCTGCTTGTCGTAATTCATCATAAACTGATATATCTTCATCATTATCAATACTTGATTTCCAATTATATGAAATATATATTTGTTCTTCATCAATTTGCTTCTCTTCCTCTTCTTTTTGCACTTTTTCCTTTCTTTGAAATAACCTCTTTCTAAATTCAATCCATTTATAATTCAAATTCTTTAATTTGTTTATAAATAATTCACCTCCATAAACATATCTTATAATTATACCTTCATATAATTTCAATGCATCATCACCTAAACCAAATAATAAAAAACTAATTAAACTAACAGCTATATAAACCCAAGTATCTAAATCTTGTGATGAATTATGTGGATATCTTAAAATATTATTCCAAAAAAATTTTGGATAAATTGAATCATCATAAAATAACCCACTTAATTGAGGAGCTGCATTTAAAATCATTAATAATGATATAGGTAATAAACCAAATTCAACTAAAAAGCAAAAAATTAATAATTTTGAAAATTTTGAAATTGATAATCCTGAATTAGTACATTGTAATATATTTTTAGCTAATTTTCTTTTCTTGAAGAAAATAAACAATGTTATAAAACTAGTTATAATAGATAATAAACACCACCATAATATCCAAAAATAAAAAACTAATATACTAACATTATCATTTGACATAACAAATCTACAACCACTAAATTTAAAAATACTATATCTTACATCTTGTGCAAAATAAATAACACCCATTATAATTAATGGGAATATTAAAACACAACTTATTTCAAATATTGTTTTCAATTTTAAATGATCAAACCAAAATTCAGTTATTTTATTAGATAATAAAATAATTAATAAATTTAAAGAAATGCAAAAAATTGAAGTTAAACAACCAATACCTGATCCCATTTGAATTCTAATCATTATATCACACCAAATCTTACCATCCCATACTATTTGATAATTATCACTTCCCCAAACACAACTATCTACTAATCCTTTAATCATCATTAATTCTAAATATATAATTAATGATATTGCAGGTATGTTTTTAGAATGTAAATGAAATATTATTGTTGGAATATTTAAAATTAAACATATTGAATGTAATGTTATAAAAGTTATTTGTAAATTTGCACTCATACTAACTTATTTTTATACTTATAATTACTTCATAAATACAAAAAAGTTAAACGTAAAGTTAAAGTTAAGTGATTTGTATATTTCATTATATATATATTAAAGGATGTGTTTTAAAAGTATTCCTTTATTGTCCTAATCGGGTAATTTTATTTCTATCTGATTCTTATCCTTCTTATCTATTTTGCACAGCCTTACTTATACATAACTTACACTAGTATATATATACTATCTGACAACTGTTTAAAGCTTACATTAGCTGAATGTTAAGATTTGAATTCATGAATTCATAGAATTTTAACAAAGTAATGATAATGTTAGGCTGGAGTAATGGTATGGCACAGTTATCATCCACCACCACCAGGATCAAAACAACCATGTGAGTCAAAACCATCATCAAATTCATAACAACTACTCGTATCATCTGTATCAACGTATTCAAAATCACATACATTACCATATTGCGCAATACCACTACCACTATCAATATCAAACCAAAGATACGTATATTCAGTAACAACATCACTAGTACTCTTCCAAACTTTATAATTTTTCAAATATGAACTAGATGATAAAGAAGATAAAGAACGATTTAATACCCTATCAAACAACTTCAAATTAACCAAATAATAGTTGAGGATTAATTCAGTATATCTTACATCTCTATGCTCATTAATCAAATCAATGAAAAAACCCCTATAATCATCATTTTCATTTTCGAATAAATGTTCATTACTATTAATATTAATTGACTTTGTTTTTTGTTGTTGTTGTCTTATTTCACGAAATTTGAAATCATTTAGATATTTTAAATTTGGACTTGTTATTGTCATGAATGCATAATATTGAAGTGCTGGGTATTCACTATTTATTTCTAATTGTGTTGCTTTATTTGTCTTGATGTTGATATCATTTGAGTTGTACGATTGGTTGTTGTCATTGAGACATTTCAATGATTTATATGATGATGATTGTAAGTTACAAGTTGTATCATCATCATCATCATCATCATTCCAATCACACATATTCAAAATCATCACTTTTTCAAGACTTATTCTTAAATTCTTAGCATGATTCCTCTCACTTATTTTCAAACCCATCATATATTCACTTTCAATAAATTCAATATTTTTTTTGGAAATTGATGAATTTAAAACATAATGTTCTTTCAAATACCATTCTAATATATCAAGTTGATATTTTGTAAGTTTTATTAAATCTGCTTTAATTATTTTATTTTGATTTATTTTTCTTGATGTTTTCTTTTTCATTTATTGTTTATTGATGATTTACCTTGAATGATTTTTGAATTTCAAGTCATTAGATGATGTTATGTTATGTTATCGATGCGTATTTATACTAGTGGGTTCAGTCACACTTGTACTCTTTATATGGTACCTTTAATGTAATTATAAAAGCAATTACTATGGTAGAACCACTTATGAGATCTCGGTATACTCGGAATATAATCAAGTGGAATACATATATATATACATCATCATTCAATACGATTATAGAAGTTATTCAACATTAATGAAAACCGTTAATTAATAATTCAATTACGTCAGAGTGTGGAGAAATAATAAATTACCGTTTACAGTTCACAATTTACAATTTACCGAGCGAGCAAACAAAACAAATTTTAATTCCGAATTTCAATTTCATGAGATCGATGATTCAATCAAGTACTCGATCACTAATGTGTTTATATACAAAGTCATCTCATAATAATGCAGTATAATTCGCCACTTAATTTAGTAGATTTGTAAATGACATCACCATCATCATCACATATCAATTAAATCTCCACAAATGATTCAAAATTATCTGCTTTGCTTGGCATTCGTTGATTGACATGAGTCACTTCAATTGCATGTTAATTAATTTAACGGCAATGAATGAGTATTTGATTTGTATCGTATAACTATCCCGAAAGCAACATTATATGTTTATTAAAACTTGTCTTCATAAATATGTGAAACGTATATTTGTAAAGCTACTTACTTCTAATGAAACAGGTTAAAATCGGTTAATTATACAACTAAGTAACGTAGTCATATATCTCTCGATGTGATCATTCATCCATGCAGACTATATGACATACTATTACTGTTGACTTTACTTTCCTCGAAATGTACCTACCTTTCCTCAAGAACTCATAACGGCTTTAGACGGTTAAAAAGAAGAGGGCTTAGCAAAGAGTGTTTAACCGGATTGCCGAGATTAATTGATGTTTCTTGTATTTATATATATACTCACATGGTTTACTTTGATTGATTCATGACCATGACCATGCTTATATGGATACATATGTATACATGTAAATTACAGAGCCACTGAATAATATATATTGTAGAGCAATTGACGAATGCCGATTGAATGATCACAAAGTGAAACAACACAAGTGAGTATTGGAGACTGTGAACAATATATACATCTACACTAAAAGTAATGTAATAAGTCACACCTCATCATAATTTACAACTTCATCAATCAACATGAAAATTCAATTAAAAACACATATATATATATATATAATATGAGTTTCAAAATGGGTAACTATTTATATATATCCCTTACCTAAAAAGCACAGCCTTAATATATCTTAATCATATGAATGATCAAACCCACTATAATCAATTGAATTAATAAACCATAAATTGAATTCAAACAATATGAAGTTAACTTATTTGAATTTAACAAATGAACATCCCAGTTCAATTCATCTGTATTATTATTTTCATGATGTTTTTTATTGATGTTTGTTTTTGAAACATCACAAAATTCTAAAAATATGCATAGTAATTTCACAATTATTATAAATATGAAGTTTAAAGGACATATAAAACCAATTATAAATATCTAATAACGTAGTTTGATATGTTAGTATTATGTATGATATACTTTGTTGAATTTCTTTTCTCTTACCGTTAATATATGTTCAAGTGTAAATTTTTGAAAATTACATGATGTACAGGTACATTTTCTTTCCAAAACTGTATCTTCAACATCAATAGTTAATAATGAACCTGGTGTCAAATACGTTGGTTTCATCTTTGATTACTTAGTGTTGATTATCATTTATATCGATTGTATATTTAGTTATCTTCTACCTCTTATTTATAGTATTTTTCATTACAATATTTTACTTTTAATTTTTAAAAAATTACCTAATTTGGATAACTCAATGTATATACCTTACTATTAATTAATTCTGATACAATTTTTCGAAATAATGTTTAACAAATGCTAATGGATGATCAATATCAGAACTACCCATTTTACCTATACCTGGACTGAAACAAGTTAAAGGTAAGACTAAAACATCACTAACTAATTTAGGAACATCTAATTTAGTAAAATCTTTCCAAGTAACTTTTGAAAAAATACCACTTAAAACATAATCATTAAAATATTTAAAAATAACATCAGTCCAAATACCAGCACCTGTCCATTCCATTATACTTAAATCAAAATTACCATTTTTTTCAATTAAATATAATTCATTATTTTCAAATTTACGTATTGTTTCTTCAGTTATTGAAGCAATAATTTCACGTAATATTGGATGACCAGGTTTTGATTGAATAACCCAATTTGAAAATTGTAATCTACGAGCATAAAAATTTCTCCAATCAGGTGTATCAGGATCACTTTGAATTCCAATAATCATACCAATTTCAAAAGGATCAACATTTTCAGGTATCCAATTTGGAATTGGTTGTAATGGTAATGTATCAACATCAGCATAAACACCACCTTTTGAAAATAACATTAAATATCTGAAAAAATCCATTTTTAATATAATATGAGGCATTAATTCATATGCTTTTATAATTTCTGGGAAATGCATAAATAAATAATGTATTATTGCATTTGATGTATCATCATTAAATAATTCATGTACAAATCCAGGATTTTTTAATGCCCATTGTTCTTCACCTGTTTTATATTTTGATCCAAAATTTTCATCATTTAAACCATATTTCCAAGTTTGCCAAATATAAGCTGGGAATTTTTTTGTTTGATCATATGGGAACATATATGCTAATCTTTCACGTAATGATGAATCTGAATTTGGTCTACGTAATTCAATTAATTGTTTTTCAATTTTTAATCTATCAGATTCTAATAGATTTAATCTTGTTTCTTGATCTTTTAATAATTTTTCATTAAGTTCATTAATTTTATTAATTAATTTCAATTCATCATCTTTTGAATTTTTTAATTGTAATTTATTATTATTTTCAATTGTTGTATCAATTAAATCTATTGAAGATGATGAAGATGTTAAACTTTGATTTAATATAGATTGTAAATCTGGTGTCTTTTCAGTTGATATTTTAAAAATAATTATAATAATTGTAATTATTATGATTGATAATAATGATATTTTTTTAATTAAAGCTGATCTCAGCATTTTAAGTACCACTTATACAATGAAAATTAATAAAAGATGATGATGATTAATAAGATGTGGCCTTGTTTCAATTTAATCAGATCTCATTTCATTTCAATGAGATGGAAAAAAAAGAAAATCGTCGCGTCGATAAATGTAATTGATTACGTACTTGATTATATAACATTAAACAAGTCGATCGACGCCACAGCCAGCAAAAACAAACTACATATTTAACGGGGAACCAATTGCCGCAAAATTCCCAATTTAGCAAACAGATCATAAAATAAAACTGTGGTGGGTTATCGGATGTTAACAAGTATAAATCTAACAAGATATTAACAATTAATTGAAAGTTTAATAGTTTCTCCGACGATCGGAAGAAATTCATGCGGAGGTAGTGTAGTGTAGTGTAGTAGAACACTACACGAAGTAGTATACTACACTATACTATACTACTCATAACTATATCATATTACACCACTAAACATTGTACAATTAGTATAAGTATACCCCACCAAACCATACTACTGTACTAACACTAATAGCAAATTACTTAACTCAACTTAACTTAACTCAACTTCATTACACCATTAAAACAAACAGTTAAAACAGTTAAAAATTAAAACTTTTTTTTAACCGAAAAGTTACGAAGCCGCACTTTGAGATCTGATTTGGCCCACTTGTCCGCCTTTGTAAGTAATTATATGTTTTATGTGTGTGTGTGTTTGTTTGTTTGAATGTAGTTATATATAATTATGATTGCTAAATACAATTGATAGCTGTAAGTGATATATACAGTATATATATATATATATATAGTAGATTCAACATACACACACACACACATAATCCTGTAGACTACATACACCATCACACGACAACCAAATCTCCACTCCGTGTTGATAATATACAAAACAACCCGAATTTCTCCGGAATCGGAATTTGCATAATAAATTAGCCTCAAAGCCGCTTTCTAAATTTAAATTTTTTATTTTAAATTTCACGCATCTTTGTATGTATGTATGTATGTACAACTTGCCTTATATATATATACTAAACTATATCTCCGTACTACTATACTATACTATACTGCTATACTACCTACTAGTCATCGATTACATTCCACATTCCACATTCATATTCATATCATCATGTTTAAACCACGTAATTATCAATCAAATACATTCATAAAACAATTAACTAGATTCAATTCTCATGTTTCACATTCTAAAATTTCTCATATTCATTCACATACAATTAAGACACCAGTTGGTGAAGAAGCAAAATTAAAAATTCCAAAATTAACAAGATTATCAACTGATGGTCCAATTGAATGTGATTTAAGTGGATTCCAATTATTAAATTCTCCTTTATTTAATAAAGGTTCTGCATTTACTTTAGAAGAACGTGATGCTTTTAAATTAACTGGTTTATTACCACCTGTTGTTAATACATTAGATGAACAAGTTGATAGAGCTTATACTCAAATTCATTTTTTAAAGACTAATTTAGCTAAAAATGATTTTTGTACTTCTATGAGACAACAAAATAAAGTTTTATTTTATGAATTAGTTAGAAGAAATATTAGAGAATTATTACCAATTATTTATACTCCAACTGAAGGTGATGCAATTGCTGCTTATTCAAATAGATTTAGAAAACCTGAAGGTTGTTTCCTTGATATTACTGATTTAGATTCAATTGATGAAAGATTAGCTAGTTTTGGTGAAGCTAAAGATATTGATTATGTTGTTGTTTCTGATGGTGAAGGTATCTTAGGAATTGGTGATCAAGGTGTTGGTGGTATTAGAATTGCAATTGCTAAAGCTGCTTTAATGACTTTATGTGCTGGTATTCATCCTGGTAGAATCATGTCTGTTGTTTTAGATGCTGGTACTAATAATGAAAGATTATTAAAAGATGAATTATATATGGGTAATAGATTCCCTAGAATTCGTGGTGAAGAATATGATTTATTTATGGATAAATTTATTCAATGTTTAAAAAAAAGATTCCCAAGTGCTGTTTTACATTTTGAAGATTTTGGTGTTAGTACTGCTAGACCAACATTACAAAAATATAGATCTCAATTACCTTGTTTTAATGATGATATTCAAGGTACAGGTGCTGTTGTTATGGCTTCAATGACAGCTGCTTTAAAAATTACAAATAGAAATTTATTAGATTCTGAAATTATTGTTTATGGTGCAGGATCTGCAGGTTTAGGTATTGCTGATCAAATTGTTAATCATATGGTTACACATGGTTCAACTGTTGAAAATGCAAGATCTAAAATTCATGTTATGGATAGAAGAGGTTTAATTATGGATAATATGCATGATTCATCATCTGAAGCACAACAATTATATGCTGATAATCATAAAGATTGGGTTGATATTGATACAAAATCATTAGTTTCAATTGTTGAAAAAATTAAACCAACTGTTTTAGTTGGTTGTTCAACTCAAGCAAGTGCTTTTAATGAACAAGTTATTAAAACAATGTATAAATATAATTCAAAACCAATTATTTTCCCATTATCTAATCCAACAAGATTACATGAATGTACACCTGAAGATGCTATGAAATGGACTGATAATAATGCTTTAATTGCAACTGGTTCACCATTTAAACCTGTTGATGGTCATATTATATCTGAAAATAATAATTGTTTTACATTCCCAGGTATTGGATTAGGTGCTGTTTTATCAAGAGCAAGTGTTATTTCAGATACTATGATTTCAGCAGGTGTTGATCAATTAGCTTCAGATTCACCAGCTTTTAAAAATTATAAAAATGGTTTATTAGCTCCATTAGAAGTTATTGATGAAACTAGTGCTAAAGTTGCAACTGCTATAATATTACAAGCTTTAAAAGAAGGTGTTGCTAAAGTTGAAGAAGAAGAAAGTCCTGATGGTGGTATGGTTTCTGTTCCTAGAGATTTTAATGAATGTTTACAATGGGTTAAATCTCAAATGTGGAAACCAATGTATAGACCAATGATTAAAGTTGAACATGTTGATAGTATTCATACTCATCAATATTAAACAATATGTTTAATTTTTAAATTTAATTTGTATATTTAGATAAGTGTTTTGCTTGCATTTTATTAATATAATTCATATATTCCTTAAATCCATTCCACAAAATGTAAAATGATAATAAGTATAATTGTATATAAGAACTAGAACTACTCAAAACACATACACATGTATCATAATTTGTTATATAAGCAAGGATATATAGTAAAGCATTATGAGTAGCAAGGAAACGTTGAGAAATGTACTGGGCATACTTTAGCAAGATGCATATCAAGAACGCTATATATCTGATCAATTCACCAAACGAATACAATATATATATATCACGGTTATATCAGATATACGGTGTAGCAAATATACATTCACTTTACTTTACTTTATCTATTGATAGTATACTACGTACCACGTAAGCAATTACAAAATACAAGTTATGTGTCAAATGACAGAACATCAACATTAACATCCGGCTTAATCAAATAAGTAAGTACGTACGTACGTATGCACAACACATTCCAACCCAACGGGAACGGAGATGAACGGTGATGAGATATAAATAAAATATCAATAACATTAAACATTATTACTGGGAATAAAACGGAACCGGTTTAAAACGGATAATTTACTGATAAGATAAGAATTTTAGAAAATTAAAATAAATGCGTATTCCGTCGGATTTACTTTATTAAGTAACTACATACAAACATGTGGGGATTATATTTTATATTTTTATAATTTTGGCTGCCCTTTATATGTATATAAATATCATCCTATTTCACTTATTCTTAACTCAATTCAAATTATATTCTTTCTTAGTTATTCATTCATTAATTAATTAATTGATTTAATTTAATTTAATTTAATTTACTATACACTTCTTTCATTATGGCTCCTGTTTCTATCGCTACTTGTCAATGCACTTCAAATGTGCATTCTCATGAATCACAAACTACTAAATCAACAACTACACCATCAAAGAAATCAACATTAAATTTCCAAGATTCAGAATTATACGCTGATAGACCAATTAGATTAACTACATATTCAACAGATTCAGATATTAAACCAATTCCATTAAACTGGTTTGAAAAAGATCATAAATTAAGAGGTCCTGTTGTTTGTAATCGTACTGGTGATGGTTTATTAAAGCATAATACAATTGGAGCACATGCTGGTCCATATTCAATTTATCATGCTTTATCAACTGCTACTAAACAATTAGATATCAAACATAAACCAGATTATACAAATGGTGAACCAGCAGTTGAATTCCCAATGATGCCTCAATGGTTTACTGAAAATAAAATTGTTTCATTAGATCCTTTTGGTCATTTAGCTCCTTGGTTATATCAAGATTTATCTAATGAAGAAAATGTTGAAGTTCAACCAACTATGTCAATTACAAAAGCTATCTTATCATTACCTGAATTAAAAGATGAAGTTGCAAAAGGTAATTTAAAACCTGATGGTAAAATTGTTTTAAATGAAATGGGTGATTTAGCAGTTACTAAGATTGCTGTTGATCCTGTTTGGAATTTACCTGGTGTTGCATTAAAATTAGGTATTACTGAATTAGAATTAAGAAGAGCTTTATTCGAAGATACAAATGGTATGTATCCAGAATTAATAACTAGACCTGATTTGAAAACTTTTATGCCACCAATTGGAGGTATTACAGTTTATATTTTAGGTAATCCTGAATTTATTCCTGATCCAACTAAAAAATTAGCTTTAAGAGTTCATGATGAATGTTCAGGTTCAGATGTTTTCTTATCTGATATTTGTTCATGTAGATGTTATTTAATCTTTGGTTTAAGAGAAGCTGCAATTGAAGCACAAAATGGTGGTAATGGTATTGTTGCTTATTATAGAAAAGAAGGTAGAGCTTTAGGAGAAGTTTTAAAATATATGGTTTATAATGCTAGAAAAAGATCTGGTGATTCAGCAGATGCTTATTTCCATAGAACTGAATGTATTGCAGGTGTTAAAGATGCTAGATTCCAAGAATTAATGCCAGATATTTTACATTGGATGGGTATTACTAAAATTGATAGAATGTTATCAATGAGTAATATGAAACATGATGCAATTGTTAATCAAGGTATTGAAATCGTTGAAAGAGTTGAAATTCCTGATGAATTATTACCTGCAGATTCAAGAGTTGAAATTGATGCTAAAATTGCTGCTGGTTATTTCACAAATGGTCATGTTTATACTCAAGAAGAATTGAAGGATGTTAAAGGTAGAAGTTGGTAAAGTTAGTTTAGTCATGTATGTATAATTTGCTTTTATAAAATTTAATATAATATAAGAAAATACTCTACACTAATAGTAATAATACTCAGTTATACTCTATTCATTATAGTAGTTACAGTAGTTATAGTAGTTATATATAAACATCTCTACACAGATTAAGCAGCCCTGAAAAGGAGGCTTTTTAATGGATCTTCTTCTTACTACGTGTTTATTGGTGATAGTTGTTTGAGCATGTTGTATATATATATATATAGTATAAGTATAAGTATGTATATGTATATGTGTATATCTTGTATATATACAGAAAGAGACATCCTATAAAGCAATGAATTCTGTGCAATTGAAAGGGGTTGTCATGAATATATATGATTACATAAACACACTCCATACTAAATAAGCAGTGATTACGTAATACAAACACACACACACAAATACAAGATTTTTGCCAACCTTTTTTCTGAAAACTGATTGATTGATTGATTGATTGATCGCGTGTCTTGTTATAAAGTTGAACCTTTCCTTGTATAAAGTACCTTCTTCTATTAGTAATATACTATATTAGGTACTCTATTTACAGTTATTTTTTTCATATATTCAACCTCAATTAGCTTTCAATTGTGTGTTATTTGATTTCCTTTTTGAATTTGGTTTGAATTTGCTTGATAAAAAAGATTACCTCTTCTGCATATACATACATACATACATATCTCCTACCCACCCTCCCGTCTTTTATTATTTCATACTGGTAAGATAAACATTACACAATGTCTGAACTGGATATAGCAACCGAACAAGAAGTATCCAATGATCCGCCGCAAACTGTTTCAACAGAGTTGAAACCTGATGTTGAGTCAAATGAAAACACGAAAACTAGTGATGAAAAAGTTGATGACGAAGAAGAAGAAGAAGAAGAAAAAGACTCGGATAAACCATTGACTGATGATGGTGTTGATGTTACCGTTGAAAATCCACCACCACAATCATCAGCTACTGATTCTTTGGATGAAACTAAACCTGAACAAACTCCAACTCTAGAAGTTGATAATTCGGTAGCTACATCAACAACAACAACAACATCGGCATCGGCTTTGGCATCCGCATCAACACCAATTAAGAAAAAACTAGCTCCCGTTAATTCAGTTAATGAATCTGCAACGATATCATTCATTAAAACATCATTTGATAGAATAGTAACAATAAAGGAAATTGTTAAAAAACATCCCGATATAATAGCTGCAACTACTAAAGCAATTACAATTTTAAAATCTGGTGAATTACCTTCACAAGATATTATATTTGAACCATTAAAATTATCTTGTGAAAAGGGTAATGTTGAAGCTAAAATTGTCGCATTAGATTGTCTGAGTAAGATTTTCACTTTTAATGTTTTCAATTCTCCAAAATTAATTTTTTTCAAAAAATCAAAACCTGATTTGAAAACTGATGCTGATATGGATTCTTCAATTGAAGGTAATGGTTCATCCAATATTGATGGTGGTCAAATGCCTCTCATTGAAGCTGCTGTTCAAGTTATAAGTGCTTGCTTTGATGGAGAAGGTACAGATGAAAAAATTGAATTACAAGTTATTAGAGTCTTAACTGCTGCTATATTGAACGAATCAATGCCTGTTCATGGTAAAATCTTATTACAAGCAGTGAGACAAATTTATAATATATTCTTATTAAGTTTGTCTCCTGTTAATCAAGGAATAGCACAAGCTACTTTAACACAGGTTGTTAATATTGTCTTTGATAAAGTTAAATCTGCCAGAAAAAAATTAAGTAAGAGAAGTTCATTTGTTTCAATTAATAATAATACTGATAATAATGGTTCAATTACTCCAACTACAACTGCTCCAGTTCATTCTGCTGAAAAAATGACTTTAAAACAAATGGAAGACAGTTTACAACAAAATGATAATATTCAATTAAGTTCAACTAGTGATGATATGTTTACAGATGAAAATGAATTGATCGTTAAAGATGCATTCTTGATTTTCAGATCAATGAGTAATCTTTCAGTCAAAGTTGTTGAAAATGGTTCAATTGATATGAGATCTCATTCAATTAGATCAAAATTATTATCATTACATATTGTTCATTGGGTTTTAAAGAATCATATTGAAGTCTTCTTGGATAAAGATTGTATAATCATTAATAAAGCAACAAATGAAAGAACCGTTTTAATTGATGCTGTTAGAAAATATATTTGTTTGATATTATCTAGAAATGCAGCATCTCAATTAGCTCCAGTTTATGAAATTAGTTTAGAAATTTATTGGATTATGATTGATAAATTGAGAAATGAATTCAAATCTGAAATTCCAGTGTTTTTGGATGAAATCTATTTCCCAATTAGTGATATGAAATCTTCAAGTTCTCATCAAAAAAGATATCTATTAAATGTTGTTCAAAGAATATGTAATGATCCAAAAGCATTGATTGAACTTTATTTGAATTATGATTGTGATCCATCAATGCCAAATCTATGTGAATCAATAATGGATTATCTTGCGAAATTCGCATTGAGTAGAGTTGATGCAACAATGGCTCAAAAAGTCAGTTATAAAGAAAGTCTGACTAGAAAAATGGCAACTTACGACTTGAATGATGTACCACAATTAAATGTTAGTAAATTAGGTGGTCATCCTCCTAATCCTGACGCTAATTTGAATTTCCCAATTGAATATGCTTTGAAAATGACATCTATTGATTGTATAGTTGGATTTTTACGTTCTTTGAATAGATGGTCTGGTAAACCTTTGAATCCAATCAATGGTGCTGGTATCGAATCAATCAATGGAAATGGTGAATCTTTAACAGGCTCATTAGCTTCACTTGGATATTTCAATAGAGAAAGAGCTTTTACTAATGGTTCATCATATTCTCAAGCTGAAGGTAACGATTCTGCAAATATATCAATTGGTGGTGGTGAAACAGTTATTCATACACCAACCGAAGAAACATCTGTTACTGGATCTACTTCTCAATTTGAAACTATTAAACAAAGAAAAACAGCATTTTTAGATAGTGTTAAATTATTCAATTTTTCACCTAAGAAAGGTATGAAAGCATTACTGGAAAATAAATTCATTCCATCTGATTCACCATCTGATATTGCACAATTTTTATTAGAAACAGAAACTTTAGATAAAGCAGTTATTGGTGAATTTTTGGGTGAAGGTGATGAGAAACATATATCAATAATGCATTCATTTGTTGATTTGATGGACTTTAAAAATAAAAATATGCTTGAAGCATTAAGATTTTTCTTACAACATTTCAGATTACCTGGTGAATCACAAAAAATTGATAGATTTATGTTGAAATTCGCTGATAAATATGTCAATGATAATCCAAATGTTTTCGCTAATGCAGATACCGTTTATATTTTATCATATTCTGTTATTTTATTGAATACTGATCAACATTCCATTCAAGTTAAAAATAGAATGACTTTAGAAGATTTCTTGAATAATAATAGAGGAATTGATGATGGTAAAGATTTAGATCCTAAATTCTTAGAAGAAATTTATTTAGATATTCAAAATGATGAAATTCTATTGAAAAGTGAACAACATGCAGCACTAATTTCAAATGATGTTCAAAATGTTCAAAATTCAAATACATTATTTGGTGGAAGAGATCTTGCGAAAGAGGCATATTTGAAGGCATCAAAGGAAATGGCAAATAAAACAGAACAAGCAGTTAAATCATTAAGAGATTTAAATAAAAAACATTCAAAAGTTATATTTTATTCTGCTGAAAATAGTAATAATAATGCAGAACATGTTAGATCAATATTTGAAAACTTATGGATGTCTATATTAGCTGGTTTAACACCACCATTCAAAGATTATGATGATGATGATACAACTAAAGCATTATTAGAAGGTATCAAATTATCAATTGATATATCATGTATGTTTGATTTAGATTACGCAAGAACATCATTTATTAGAGCTTTGGTTCAATTTTGTAATTTGAACAATCCTGAAGAATTAAAAGATAAAAATATTGCTGCTATATATACATTATTAGAAATTGCAGTTGAAGAAAATAATTCATTAAAAGATTCATGGAAAAATATTTTATCATCAATTTCACAAATTGAAAGATTAAAATTACTTGCCCAAGGTATAAATTCTGATGTTGTTCCTGATTTATTAAATGCAAGATTAGCAAATAGAAATTCATTAGAATCAAATAGATCTTCAAATAATAATACTGGATTTTTTGCTTCATTTGGTAAAAAACAATCAATTTCTGAACAAACATTCCAACATCATTATAATCAAAAATTACCAATTGAATTAATACATAAAATCAATTCAACTGATTTAGATGTTGCAATGGATAAAGTCTTCTCTAAGAGTTCTACAATTGAAGGTAATGGTATATTTGATTTCATTTCATCATTAAGTGAAGTTGCTCATGAAGAAATTGAATCTTCAGGTAGTAGTGAATCACCTAGAATGTTTTCATTACAAAAAATGGTTGATGTCTGTTATTATAATATGGGTAGAATTAGAGTTCAATGGTCTGCATTATGGTCTGTGATGAATGAAAAATTCAATGAATTTGGATGTCATAAGAATAATACAATTGCATTTTTCGCATTGGATTCATTAAGACAATTAAGTGAAAGATTTTTTGAAATTGAAGAATTATCACATTTTAAATTCCAAAAAGAATTTTTAAAACCATTCAATTATATCATGTTAAATAATAATGATTTACAAGTTAGAGAAATGGTTTTAGATTGTGTTAACTATATGATTTGTAAAAAATCAGATTCAATTAGATCTGGTTGGGTTACATTATTAGAAATTTTAACAAATGCTGCAAAAGATTCAAATGAAAATTTTGTTGCAAAAGGTTTCAAATATGTTAATATGACTTTAAAAGAACATTTTGAAGAAGTGTTCAAATCAGATGCTTATGAATCATTAGTTATTTGTTTAACTGAGTATGCCAAAAATGAAAAATTCCAAAAAACAAGTTTACAATCATTACAAGCAATGAAAAATATCGTCAAAGTTATATCTAAGAAATCAGGTATTTCAGAAAACGAGAATACAAGTAAAATGGATGAATTAACAGTTAATCAATTATGGTTCCCATTATTATTTGGATTCCATGACGTTATAATGACAGGTGATGATTTAGAAGTTCGTTCCGAAGCTTTGAACTTTATGTTTGATGCATTAGTTAAAAATGGAGGACATTTTGAAGGTGAATTTTGGGATAGAATTTGTAATGAATTATTATTCCCTATATTTGGAGGATTAAGTAAACATTGGGAAATTGAATCAAATCAAGATGATATTATATCAGTTTGGATGTCAACAACTTTAATTCAAGCATTAAGAAATATGATTGCATTATTTGGATTTTATTTTGAAACTTTGTCACGTATGATGGATGGATATTTAAAATTATTAGTTAGTTGTATTTGTCAAGATAATGAAACAATAAGTAAGATTGGTATCCAATGTTTAAAAGAATTAATTATTCAAAATATGGATGGTTTTACTCAAGACCATTGGAATAAAATTAATTCATCATTTGCTAACTTATTTGAATTAACAACTGCAAAAGAATTATTCCAAGCTGATCCTTTGAAGTCAGTTGAAAATAATGGTAATGGCAATGGTAATGGACATCACCATTCTTATGGTCAAGAAGAAGATGAAGAAGAAGAAGGAGATGACGTTAGTGTTGCTGTTGGACAATCAATTGATGAAATTGATGCATCTAAATCACCATTATCAAGAGATAGATCCAAAGATAAATCCGCTATTGTTATCAAATGTGTTCTACAATTACATATGATTGATATTTTAGCAGAATTATTTGATGTTAATGAATTTTGTAATACTATACCTGTCTCAAATTTATTACAATTAGCAGGATTATTGGAATCAAGTTATAAATTTGCAAGAGAATTCAATGAAGATTATAATTTAAGAGTTAGATTATGGAATGCAGGAGTTATAAATAAATTACCAAATTTATTAAAACAAGAAACATCATCAGTTGCAGTTTATATTAGTATATTATTCAGAATATACACAGATGTTGAAAAAAGTAATGAAGAAACAAGATCAAGTATAGCGGGTATATTAATACCTATGGGTGTTTCAATATTAGATAGATATGTTAAATTAGATGAATTAGAACAATCAAGAAACATTCAAACTTGGAGACCTGTTGTTGTTGAAATATTACAAGCATATACAGAATTAGAACAAAAAGATTTTGTTGATTGTTGTCCAATGGTTTATGATTTAGTTATTCAATTATTCGATAAAAGTTTGATGAGTGATTTACGGTTAACCGTTCAAACATTTTTAAGAAGAGTCGGAGATGTATATGTTGTTGAAAAGTAGTTAAAGTAGTATATAGTGTATGTATGTATTTATGAATGGAATATTATTAAATTAACCTCTACACCAATAACCAAAAACCCCCCACACAAACAAACAAATTCAAATTCGCACAAACACGACAAAAACGTCGAAAAAAAAAAAAATTTTGAAAAATTTGAAAAATTTCGGAAACTTTTCATTGAGTAAGTACACTCACTGGCTTGGTCTCTCTCTCTAGCTGACTAGCTGACGACTGATTGACTGTCTCGTTCTCGTTCTCGTTCTCGTTTCGGCGTTCTGGACTGGGCGAGAGAGTCACAGACACTTTGTGACAACGGTTAGTATGCCCGTTAGTGTTGTTTGTTGGCTCTAGGCTGTTTGGGATTTGCAATTCGTGGTTCGTAGTTGTAGTTATTGAATAGTTGTAAATAATTTCATATTAGTAGTCATTTCATTTGAAATTTGATTTCTTTAGTTCGTTGTTAAAACTATAAAAGACTTAATTTATAAACATCTCAAGATGTCCAGCTTTGTAAGTTAATGATATATATATATATGCATACTTGTCTATGTTTACCACGTTGTTGATTTAGTCATTCATTTCATTCTTATGTTCAATATATCACTGATGAATTTAAACGTTGACGAAACTACAAGTGGCTAGCAATAATGACAATTTTCGAATACTCTTTCCATTTCTAACTAAATGCTAACATTTTTTTTTTCACAATATTATAGAATCCATTCAACATTCTAGGTGATGATGTTTCTGACGGAGAAACTGAATTCGTTTCAACTCCAAAAGAAATTGTTAAGAAGACCACTTCTTCCAAGAAAACCGATACTCCTCCACCATCAGCTGATAAATCAAAGGCTAAGAAGAACGGTAAACCATCTGTTACAGGTAATGAAGCAGGTGCTAAATTCAAGAACAAGAACCACGATGTTGAAGGTCCAAAATCAACTGGTCGTTCAGCACCAAAGGGTAAAGCTTTTGATAAGCATTCAAGAACCGGTAGAACTGAAACCGCTAAATCTCAAAAGAACAAATTAGGTGATGAAGCTGAAGCTCAAGTTGAAGCTGCTGAAGATGTTGAAGCTGAAGATGCTACTGTTGAAGCTGAAGAAGAAGAAGAAGAAGAAGAAGAAACTGTTCCAGTTAAATCTTATGAAGAATATCTTGCTGAACAAGCTGCTTCTCAATTATCTTTAGCTGCTAAACCAACTAAAGCTGCTAATGCCGGTTCTGAAGATAAGTGGACTAACAATGAAGTTTTAGTTAAGAAGACTGAAGCTTTCGTTGCTCCTTCTTCAACTAAACAACAAAAGACCAAAGCTAAGAAGACTAAGACTTACTTAGATGTTGAAGTTACTGTTGCTGATTCAATCCCACCTCCAAGAGCTCCAAGAGATGCTCCATCAACCAGAGGTGGTGCTAGGGGTGGTGCTAGAGGTGGTGCTAGAGGTGGTAGAGGTGGTGCTAGAGGTGGTAGAACCGGTTCAAAGGATTCTTCTGCTCCAAAGAAAGTTGCTTACAATGAAGTTAACTTCCCATCTTTATAAATTTCTCTTTAAAATTTAACAAAATTTTGAATATTATCTGATCTATATTGATAGCTTTATACGCTAATCAATATATTTGAACTAATCCGATATGATATGATTTAGTTTATTATTTTAACGTCTTGATTGGTTCTACATGACCTTTACTTTTTCTTTTACACCATACTCAACTCAACAACCAACAATTATTACATCTTTTTTTTTTGTTTGTTTTGTCTGTCCCTTTTTTTCATTTTATTTGTTTTGTCTTGTAACCTTGCTGTTTATCAATAATCAAATAAAAAGTGAAATCTGTCAATCTTTTAACAAAAATAGTAACTTGGGTAATCTACCGTAATTTCCTACATTTTCTACTTTCAATACAGCAACTCAATCGGGTCATGTGAGATGGAGTTATTGAGTTGAGTACATATATATACAAACACTATTGTCTTGCAGTTAAAAACGGCATTGTCTTTAGCCACATATTATATATACATGTATTACCATAACTTTAAAAGGATTATTGTCCAGCTAAAGCACCCCTGATCCTATATTAGCAACCTTATCCTCATTTTTATCATATCTGTTTCCCCCTCTTCAACCACCCTACTTCCAGAGTACCACCAACATGACCACAACACCTTAATAAAGTATAACCCAGTAGAATGAATGGCACACTAGCCACCAACACCCCACCAATCAGAGCCCAACACGGTGACACATCCAATCACATGTGCTGACGTAACAAATGACATCATCTTTAAAACCACTCAACTTGAATTTTTCAGCAAAGTGGCTTTTTCAGCGGTAAGTAGTAGTAGTTTATCAGCCTGCCTTCCTTTTTGTCTTGCCCTTACATATATTTATACGTATATAAACCCTTATTTAACTCAATTACATCCCTGAATCATTGAAAAATACACCCAAAATTTGATTCTTCATCTTCGCCTATCTTCCAGCTAGAATACGTCATCACTACTAAAGTCTACATTCAAAACTCTATTCAACGCGTGTCTCGAAACTGGTTTCCCCATTTATACATTTGTTTCAATATATCTTCAAACTGCTCCTAAGGGTAACTTTGATTACTTTGAAAAATTAAAAACAAGAATAACTCACGACACATTCCATTGTATTTATCATGCTTCAATCACTACTGAACAGTCCAGATGATGGGCCTCCTATCAAAAGAGAGTTCACGTCTCCTGGCCCCTCAAATAGTTCACCATTGAGTACATCCGGGACCAATCCATTGACTATCAACCAACAACAACAGCATCACTCACCAAACTATACTTTGAATAATGGCCCTTCCACAGTTAGAAACATGTCACAGATATCAGACCTTTTAAACAGCAATAGTAGTAACGATATGATTGTTGATGATGAAAATGAAGTTTTCGATAATGCGACTTCCACTATCACGGGTGATACTGAAAAGTTGACTGTTGAATCTAACTTTGATGAATCAACCACAGTCAATTCAAGTGGAGTTAATAAGCCAAAGAAAAAATCAAGACGTAAGTCAACTAATGAAGAAAATAAAGTATTAATTTCAACTTCATCACCAGAAGGTATTGCTGCTGCTTCTCAAATTACACCAAATAGACTAGCTAATATCTTATTAAAAGAAGGTCCTTTACCAATTAGACATCTAACAGGTCATTTGGTTTCTCAAATTCCTGCTTTTGGTCATTTATCATTATCTAAACAGCGAAGATTAATAATGGCTGCTTTAGAGATGGGTGATGTTCAGACCAGTTGTGTTTTTGAAAAAATAGGTTGGGGACAATGGGAGGCAAGGAAGTCAACTCTTGAAGTTATTGAGATGAGAAATAGTTCCGCTGCTGCTGCTGCTGCTGCTGCTGCCTCGTCAGGCTCCACAGGTGCTACAAATACAGATATTCATAATCATCGTGGTTCTGCATCGTCTAGTTCTCCAATACATAGAGAAGAAAGTCCAACTGATATTGGTAGTTACTCATCGAGTATACCAAAAGCTACTCATATTCCGAAGAAAAAGGAAAGACGTGGCTCATCGTTGGCCAATCCTAGCTCTGCCTCTATAAGTGTCAGTGCTTCCCCTCTTGGACGTGTTGGTTTAATTGGCTCTAATTTTAGAAGAGAATCAATCACAAATTCATCAACTGATTTGCATAATACTCGAGTTCCAACATCACCTAGCTTACAACCATTACAGAATCTCAGAAATTCATTCAAAGAAAGGAAATATTCTTTGGATGAAGCCATTGAATCCTCCTCTGATGATGATGACGAGTTGGATATCAGTAATGGTGGATCCAACGATGATGAAGATGGTGAATTATTCACGTTTGAGAATGATTCTAAAGTTAAACAACAATTACTCAGAAGTGGGTCTAGTGGTACCAGTAATCGTCGACCTTCATTTGCTGGTATAGTCAAACCAAGAAAACCAAGAACATCATTCACTAGTCATTCAATCGAAGCTGCCCTTGATGAAAATAGTAATCTTGATTCATCTTCAATACCAGATAGTCTGGTTGCTACATCTAAAAGAAGACCTAGAGTGTCGTTTTCAAATTCATCTTCAGTTACACGTCAATCATTTTTGAGAACGAATATTTCACCAACTTCTGGTCCTATAATGATGCATGATCAAGTGAGCAATGTTGCCATCAACTCTACGCCATCTACAGAGAATTTACATCATCCTTATACAAATAACAATCAACATTTGCAGCAGCAGCAGCAGCAACAACAACAACAACAACAACAACAAGATAACTTTACAGACGAGGAAGATTGGGAATCAATGGGTGCTGCTACGCTACGTAAAAATACTCAAGCAAGTATTGTTACGCCGCCTACCCCTATATCTGTTGATCAAAATTATAATCATTCTGTGAATAGTACGAATACTGGTGCTGGCAATAATCTAAAACCTATAACTGTTCAAATGGTCAAACCCGATCTGTTGAGTCCATTAAGACCACTTGGATCTGGTACGGCGAGCAAAAGTGATGAAGAAATTGCTGCTATTGCTTTAATGGATTTGAAATCTGTTTGAGTCAAGAGAGTAGTTGTTGTCCTTGATGTTGTTCATGTGTATGTGTTTGTGTTTGTTTCTTGTTTGTTCTATGGTGTTTACTGTTTCGTTACAAAATACTTGCTTGTACCTTTTCTTTCTTTCTTATTACTTTCCCTCTCTCTTTCTCTCTCTTTCTCTTTTTTTTTTTGATATCTTGGTATCTTGGTATCTGTATCTGCTACTTACAGCTGATCTGTTGCTCAAGTTGATGATATATACACCTTTGTCAAGATATTATTGGTTTTATCTGGTTATAAAACCAACTTTATTCCTTCCTTTATACGACTTACTCATAATCCGCTTATTTTACTCTTTTACCTTTTTATACCTCTATTTGAATCGTTCCCTTTACAAGGCCCATTATATATTCATATGCCCTTTTTGTTTTTCATTTTATAGATAATAATCTCTTCAAATGCGGTTTTATCATATTCTCCTTTTCATTTGCCTTATTTTGATATTTATGAACAACCAATACTTTGAATAAAATGAAAGGAAAAGGAATGATGCTTAGTTTACAAAATGTATGTATTTTATATATGAAAGAACAACTACAAAGTTGTATTCAATTAAATTACTTATCATATTATTACTATTTAAATGAAAAAAGCTGCTCAAGAGTCTACCCTTCTTTAGTTAGAACTTAAAAACTGATCAGAAACATGAATTATGGCCATTAGTAAATTCTACTGAGGTTCGTTTGAGTTGCAGGTGAGTGTGAGTACATACATTCAGTCATAGAAAGTGGAATCAGAGGGATAGTTTATAGATTTGATAAATTGTGAAAGATGATTCTGATCAAGTATCTGAAAATATTCTGAACTGACAGCTAATCATGACCCCCATGTGAACTTCAACCTTGTTGGCTGATCTCTAGCGTAATAAAATTCAGACTCGTCGAACTATTGGCAAAAATCTCCACTTTGTGATACCCTTTGCAAGTGACAAGTCAGATTATCGCAGTCATTGATAGTCATCACTTGAACAATCCTCAAATACATGATTGCAATTATCTGTTGTTGACTGATTTCCCGATTAGGAGTTTATTGAGGCGGGCCTTCTGTATACGGTAAGATGTGGCACAGCTTGTGAGCTATCACTATGTGGCTGATGCAAAGAAGAAGAAAAAATCAGAAGCTCATGTTTGTTTTGTTTTGCTTGCGAACAGAGGCAGATGATGAAACACCAGAGGCCAGCAATTATTATTCGTTGTTGTCGTTACATTGAGGTCCCACAAGTCATCATACTATAACACAAACTATATTAACTGTGGATTACCATTCTCACAATTGCTTTAGCATCATTGTTCCTACTCACTCACTTCTCACTTCCGTCTTTGCCTGAGATTTCATGTACCTGAATTCTCATACACTAAAATAGAGCAAGTTTGATCTTTTTAATACCATTATACCCCCCCACAAAGTTTTATAAAGCATAGTTTCACATTAATTGGATCAGTCGGTTTGAATTGATCCCTAGTTTCATTAATTGCATACCCCCATTCATCTTCTCGCATCTCCTTCCATAATGTTTTCGAGGAAGAAGAACTCTCAGCCTCCATTAACTAGATTACTGGAACTTTATAATGAAATTGCAAATAACTCATTGACAAACTTGAGCTTAGAGCAAAATAATAGACCACAAGAGGCTTTAACGGGCTGGAAGTCATTACATCAGATTGCCTTAATCAAAGTGGATCAGCTTGATAAGTCCATAATAGGTCAAGAACTTACTAGTGAAGAAGCCTATATATTTGATGAAATCAAAATATTACAAGCTCAAGCTGACGATCATATGATTAGACTTGATAAGAAATTACAGTATGCTTTACCTTCGAAAGTACAACAACAATTTAGTGGTAGTAGCAGTAGTTCTCCAGCAAGTTCAAGACAAAATACTGTTGTCAATGTGCCCACTCTGAGATCGAATCAGCCAACAACAATGCAAACTAAGAAGCCACCTGTTAGACAAATGATGAAATCAATGAGACCTGGTAATGCTCAATCAAGTACCAATAACAGTAGTACTAATTTGAGTACACCTGCTGTTTCTGCTGCGGTGAATCCTCAAAGTGCTAAACAAGCTGCTAACCTTATATGGTCACCATCTACTAGTCTTTCTGCACATAAATCATATTCATCAGATGCTCCTGAAAATCTTTTCCAGGATTTTGATGGTGAATTTGATAGTAATCAGGAGGTTTACAAGCAAGAAACTTTAAAACAGCTGCAAAAAGCAGGACAATTGTCACAAGTTAGAAGACATAGAGATGACGAAAATTTGGCTGAACAATTACAGCAACTGGATTTGAGACTGAAACAACAGGAGAATAGACAAGCTCAACAACAACTGCTGCAGCATCAGCATCAGCAACCAAGAGTTAAAACATCGGCTGAAAGAGCTCAAGCAGCTTTGAAAATTTCGGCAGCAGTGAAGCTCAAGCCTCCTGCAATGAAAGCATCGAGTACCTCACCAACGAGAGGAAAATCACCACCAACAACCCAACAACGTTTACAGGCTCCTAAGCAGCAATCTACAAACCCACGTTCAAGAGGCGCATCTCCCGGTCCTAGACGTACCCAGCAGCAACAACAACAACAACAGCAACAAGCCACAAGAAAGGTCTCACCTAAGAACATCTCAGCCCAATCGAGAAAAACTTCAGACTCAAATGCACAAAAAGAGTTGGCATATAATTCAACAAAAGATACTGAAACATTAGATAGTGGTGAAGATGATGATTTAACGACTGATGAAGCTGAGGAAAAATTGATTGCTTCTTTGAGAGGTGTTGATCCTCAAGCAGCAAAACAAATTTTGAATGAGATTGTTGTTCATGGTGATGAAGTTCATTGGGACGATATAGCTGGTTTGGATGCTGCAAAAAATTCCTTGAAAGAAGCTGTTGTTTATCCATTTTTGAGACCAGATCTATTCAGTGGGTTAAGAGAGCCTGCTAGAGGTATGCTATTGTTTGGACCACCAGGTACTGGTAAAACCATGTTGGCAAGAGCTGTTGCAACAGAATCTAAATCAACCTTCTTTTCAATTTCTGCATCTTCATTAACTTCGAAATATTTGGGTGAATCTGAAAAATTAGTCAGAGCATTGTTTCAACTGGCCAAGAAACTTGCTCCTTCTATTATCTTTGTCGATGAGATTGATTCTTTATTGGGTAGTAGAAATAATGATGGTGAAAATGAATCATCCCGTAGAATCAAGAATGAATTTTTGGTTCAATGGTCTGACTTAACAAAAGCAGCAGCTGGTAGAGATTCTGGTGAAGATTTACAAAGAGTCTTGGTGTTGGCAGCAACTAATTTACCTTGGGCTATTGATGAAGCAGCACGTAGAAGATTTGTTAGAAGACAATATATTCCATTGCCTGAATATGAAACACGTAAGGCACAAATCTCAAGAATGTTATCTCATCAAAAGCATACTTTGACGGATGAAGATTTTGAAGAGTTGGTTCAATTAACAGATGCATTTTCTGGTTCTGATTTGACGGCTTTAGCTAAAGATGCCGCAATGGGACCTCTTAGAGAATTGGGAGATAAGTTGTTGATGACTAGTAAGAGTGAAATCCGACCACTAAGCTTGAAGGATTTCATCGCCTCGTTGAGTTATATCAGACCTAGTGTATCAAAAGAAGGTTTAGAAGAGTTTGAAGAGTGGGCAAAGCTGTATGGTTCTTCAGGTGCTTAGAGGAAGTTCTACCGGTGTTGTTATGTCTATGTTGGTGAGCCTTTGGTACTCACCCTCTTTTGCACGACTAAAAAAAGGGGTTTTTAGTTTGTTTTTGATACTTTAGCTTGATTACTATTTGCATATCTATTGATTTATATCCTTCCTTTTTCTATTTGTTTTCTATACTCTGTACGCTAATACATTCATTTCAAATATATTTGTTTTATTAATTAAATTGATTTAGTTTCACCTGTTTATTTGCAAGGCGGTGTAATTTCATGTATATATATCTGTCATACTAAAAAGGGCTGTTCCTTTTTTGAAGGACTCTTATCTTTATTCCAATGATTTACTTCATTGATTTGACACTGGTCAAACCACTCTAATTAGTATTTAATTTGCTTTATAACCCATTGGCCTTTTTTTGTTTTCAGTCTTTCACAGGGCCTTCACACTTTTATTGCTACATACACATAACATACAATTTTGGGGATCACCATTGCATTCCTTGAATATAATCACAACCACAACTATAACTACAACATAACAAAGAACACTTTTCTTATCTTATCATTACTCAGAGATTAGATAGCTAAGCAGATGTCGGCTTACCAAAGGTATAAGTCCAGTTTCGGTAAATATATGATCCCACCCTTACCTTCAGAAGAAACATTTTACAAGTTGAAAATGGAAGGATATAACTTTAATGAAGAAACAGATCCAGAAGAGGTTGATGATGATAAGCATGAACTAGATTCAGACAGTGGAAATTGTACTTCCTTGCTGAAAACGGATGAATTGACCATGAATGAACGTACAAAGAAAAGAAAGATAATCGATGAGGCTGGTGTAAGCTCTACAAGTGCATTCGGCACAAGAAGAGTTGAATCGAAACTTGTATCGAACCAAGAAGGAAAAGGAACGTATATGACACTAGCATTGAGTTATTTAGATAAGGGAGAAATGGGTAAAAGTCCAATTTTTACATACTCACAACAAGCTAAATCGAAGGAAAGATACGGTGTTGGTGTTGGTGTTGACAAGAAACTAGAAGAGCCAAGAAAGGACTCTGTAAATGCTGAAGATGAAGACATAACGTTGTCAGATTCATCAATTTCAAAGTTGGAGACTTTCTTCTCTAGTGAAGGTGATGAGTCTCGTGATATGGAAGAAGATTTTACAGAGAACAATACAAGATCACCATCAACTTCCACAATCGATGTATCGTTTGATATGGTTACTCCACTGGATCCACTGGAGGATGAAGGTAAAACAAGAAACGGTGATCAGTTTGGAGATATGTTTTGAAGCTTCAGAAGCATTCTGAGGGGTACCCGAACAGGACAATCATACAGAAATGAGTATACTAGAGGATCAACGGCCTTTGTAAGTTTTATTTTATTTTTTTATCTTTCAATGCGTCAAGAATAGAGATTAAATAGAATTGAATTAATAATAAACAAAATATTAGAGTTAAAAAATTAGCAAAATCATCTGAATCTTGAGAACAATTTCTTCTTCAACTTTGAAGGTTCATCTTCAGTAAATTCATCAGACTTTTCTGCTGTTGCTGCATACTCCAAATTAGCATTCTTCACATTAACACTGGAACTTGATGAAGTAGGAGGAGGTCTTCTAAAATCTCTTGCTTTGACAGCTTTTGATTCTCTCATTAATTCCTCAAACATTTGAACGTCACCTCCTTCATCTCCTTCATCCCTTTTGGCAGATTTGAACAATCCGCCGAGCAAAACCAATAGTTCGGCTCTGAGTTTTCTTATTTCAATAGGCACACTTTTATCATTCAAAACTTTAGAACAGACTTTATTCAATGTTGACTCCATTTCAAATTTTGAGGAAGCCCATGCAACACCAATGAATTTACCAGACATTGTTCTTTCGAATTTTGCCTTTTCATATTCATCCATTTCAACACCTTGTTGTGTTTCATCTTCTTGTAGTTTTGCCATTGCTTGAAGCGTAGATTGAGCTTCTTGAGCAGATGACATCATTGACCAAACGTTTTTGGCAGTATTTGATTTCTGTTTCAATGATGATGAGACTTTATATAATTTACCAAGTAGAGCCTTTTGTGATTTTAAAAATGATTGACCTTTGAAATAGTAAACTTTACCAATAACGTGACAAATATCAAGTCCAAACGATTCAGCTTTTAAAGATTCGATTTCTTTTAGTATTGAGTTGGTGAATTCGATCAATGGTTCGTTTTGAATCGAGCCTGTTGATGTTGCTGTATCAATTAACGGCTGTAATTTCTTGATCAACTTGACTGATAATTCTTCAACTTTTTTGACTTCTTCGGCTTGTTGTTTTTTTATTCTTTCATATTCAATCTTTGATTTTGATTCTTTCTTTCCTGGTGAAGCAGTACCACTAGCAGAACTACCTGAGTCGGTACGTCCATTATAACTTGTAACATGACCAGTCTCACCATTGAGTCTACCAGCTTCGGTGGTACCATCAACGTTCAAATTATCAGCTTCTGACTTTTTTTCTTCAGCTTCTTGTTCTTCAAAAGCTTCAAACATGGTCATCAACAAATTTAGTTTCCCTATATAATCTTCAAATCCTTCTCCACCAAACATCATACTGAAATATTCTCTAGGATCAATTTCTTCAGCAGCACCTCCAGCATCTTTCAATTGATCTTTTCCAACCTCATCATAAATAGCTCTCTTTTCATGATCACTTAGAATTTGATATGCTTCAGATATATCTTGAAACTTTGATTCTGCTTCTTTATCCCCTGGGTTTTTATCAGGATGATATTTCAATGCCATTTTTCTATAAGCCTTCTTGATGACGACATCATCGGCATCCGTGGCAACTTCCAACTGATCGTAGTAGAAGGTATCTTTGACCATTATTATGTGATTTCAATTGAGCAAGTCTAAAAAACTGACAATTCAAAAGGTGATTTTTTTACTTTTTTGCTAATTATAGCTTTTATCAACACAGCCGATCTTTAAGTCGAAGAGATCAAAGTGTAGAGCCGACAGGTAGAAATATAATCATGAACATGGCTTATTCGGAAGTTTGTGGGATGGTTGATTGATCATCACTTTGGGAAAGAGGTGTACGGGTGTTGTGGATCATGTATTTAGTAACTATGTGGCTCTTTATTGGAGATATTGGTCTTTGTCATAATTAGCTACCATTGTATATTCAATTTATGTAGTTTATGTCAATAGTCATGTTGGCAAGATGGTATAGTACACGGAGGACCATATCCAAGACCGCTCTGGGCTTGGAAGATGTGAGTATAGTCAAATGAACCCTGAATTTTAACTTAATATACTAACTAACAGTCGCAAAACTACCCCACCTGATGACTCCCTCTCTAGTTCCTATTAAGAAACCAAGCTTTGAAAGTGTATCGTGATATCATGAGAACAATATACAGTAAGTATGCTTTATTTTTGTTTCGTGCATGGTTTTTATTCTTACTAACAAGTGTGTAAATTAGAGATATCCGATTTGGAGCTACGAAATGAGCTACGAACGTTCACTAAGCAGGAATTTCGATCCTGTCAAAATGTGCAAGATTACAGTTTGAAGAAATCATTAGTTACCAATGCATCCCGACAATTCAAAATTCTTTCCAGTAACTTGGGGCTTTCATTACCAGGTATGAAGCTTTGATTGATCTTGTCCCCTGTTCGAATCAGTTGATTTTAGTTTTTGATTTTAATGACTTTTCAATTTATTTATTTGATATATACACAAGGACAGAGTAACTCTACGGTAAATAAATACAGTTTGAATTCTTCAACGTTTAACCCAAGTAGGCATCTTTCTAGCCTTAACTCTACCGGCCTTCTTTCTTTCAACAACCCTTTTATCTCTAGTCAAACAACCAGCACTGAACAATCTTGGTCTGAATAACGGATTATGAATTGTTAAAGCTCTGGATATAGCTAGTTTCACAGCATCAACTTGACCTGTAGATCCACCACCTCTCACAACGGCAAACACATTGTATAAGTTCTCTGAACGCACAACTTGTAATGGATACATGATTCTCATTCTGTCTTGTAATTTAGGGAAAATTGTATCTAAAGGTTGATCATTAATCAAGATTTCTCCTGTACCTTTAACAACATATGCTTTAGCACTTGAACTTTTTCTACGTCCAATAGCAACAGCTCTTCCTAAATCATCCAATTCTGGGATCTTTCTTTCAACTTGACCTTGTTGTGAAGTATCTCTATATGGAGCCAAAACTTCTTCTAATTCAGTTGTTTTCAAATCTGGTTCAATTGAGTCTAATCTTCTTAGTAAGTTGACGATACGTTGATGTTCAATCTCAGTTAATAATTCACCACCAGCAATGTATTGATATGATTGGAAACTTAACCACGATTTAGAACTTGATCTTTTCTTATCAAAAGGCAATCTCAAGTATTTGTTTAAAACTTCAGTCAATTTAGAAATATGCTCTTGATGGTATGGATTTCTTGAATACGATGTAGTTAAAGTTGGAACAATTCTAGTTCTTTCTAATTCAGGCACTTTCGACACTAATGTTGGATCAGCATAGTACTTATTAAAACTTTTGAATTTCAAGTGTGGTTCGGGATCATTTTCGTTCAAAGGCTCTGTATCATCTCTAGAATTTGAATTGGTTCTTCCTCGTCTGTCGTTGTTGTTGCTGCTACTATTGGAAAAAAATCTGGTGGTAGACGTGAAGGTAGACGTCGACAACCCATAAGTGGTTGCAGGCATGCGCACACCAACAAGTCTATTTATTGAGACACGAAACATATTGTGATTGATGATTATGTTATGATGTCTAATGAACTTGTTTACCAAATTATAGATGTTGATATATGACAAGCTCTCTCTTTACACTTGCAAACTTGAAAAGTCGCCGAAAATTTTTGAAACTTCAAATAGAAGGTCGTGTGCGGAAACCAGAAATGGATAGTTTGATTATAATGTATGTATGTATAGAAGATACATACACAGTGGATAGATACATAGATACACAGTAGATTGATGTATAGTGGTATAGATGTATAAACAGATAAGTGTAGGTTGGGTATAGATGCTGGATATACACTAACTGAGTCTGAAATTGTCTGCGCAATGATGCTCGGGACTAATATAAATCATCCTTGATTTTTAATCCGTTCATTTTCCTCATACTCAACCAAATACTCCTTCAAAATTTCACTTAAGGCATCATTCTTCCTCACAATCATGTACATATCATCTGGTGTGATTGTGGTTCTACCGGCATGATTGGCAAACAACTCCAAGTCCTCTCCAAGTGTGATTAGCTGTCTGTATACCAGCTCAACCAAAGCTGCGGTAAATCGAGTCGTTACCGTCACATTCTTGCCCAAAGGTGTTGATGCAAGTTTGGACACTTCATGATTCATTTGCTGGCTGATAATATACCAAATGTTGGCTTTGAGATGCTGAATGTTTTGATTATTCTGTTAGTATATATAGCATATAGAATGGTTTATCCGTATGGCTCCTCTCTGAGCCTTGACTAATTCTCTTAACGCAAACTTACAATCGCAATTTCTTTCTCTTCGTTGCTGAGTGTCTTCATATTGTCATCTATCACGAAAGTCCAAATACAGAAGTAAGATAACAGCCCAATGAACAGTTTAAAGAGAAATAAGAAGGTCCCATTTTAAATCAAGTCGCGTCTTTGATTAAGTTAACGACGCGTCGAAGATTTGATTGTGCTTCTTTGGCTAAGTAGTACAGTACAGTGCAGTATGCTTCAAAGGAACGATTATCGTGATGGTGACTATGGCCCAAGTTAGATTGTAAAATATTAGAAGATAAGCATTTGAAATCAAAAGAACGGAGAAACTGAAAAGATAGAGAGAAAATGTAACTCACTTTACCAAAAAGCTGTTCATATGAATCATTCTTGGTATATTAATACATAAAAAATTATAAATACATACGTAAATACACATTCAGCTACCAGCGTCCACCATATGCGTTATTGTTACCATTATTCTGGTTATTGGATCTGTAGTTATTGTTACCATATCCATTATTACCATATCTATTATTATTATTAGTATTGTTATAATTGTTTCCACGATATCCTCCATTTTGATAATTGTTACCTCCTCCTCCACGATACTGGTTTTGGTTTTGAAACTCGTTATAGTATTGACCACCATTACCTCCTCTTCCTTGGTTATAACCACCATGATTATTTTGATTTTGATATTGATATTGATTTTGATTTTGATATGCTTGATTCTGTTGATTGTAATCTTGTTGTGCTTGTTGATATCTATTGGCTTCAACTTGATACATGTGAATGAAACTCTTGTAACCACCAACACGCAAAGTATACATGGAATCACCGTGGGGTCCAACGTGGGGCTTGTAATCAATATCGTTTTTACTTTGGAAATTTCTGTTGAAGTTATTGTTGTATCTGTTACCAGTATACGTGATTTGATCTTTATCTTCTTGGGTGAGAATCTTTAGGTGTGATCTGTATCCTGTCAAAAGCATTGATTTACCCCATATCTTCTTTGGCATTCTATATTCCAATTTCAAGAATGTATTGTTTGGAATATCGAAGTACTTGTCCTTTTCGATATCCAAATGATACTTACAAACACCGTTGAGATCAAATGTTGAAAATGCAAACACTTTACCTGCCAATCCACTCAATTGAGAATGGAAAGTAATCTCTTTCTTCTCTGATATATCATACAAAGCAGAGAACTCTTTGAAATGTTTGTTATCTCTTCCTAAAAACACAATCTCATTTTTATTTGTATTTCTTTGAGTTTCATATTCAGTTAACATTGGATACTTTTCTCTAACAGCTTTCAACAGTCTATTCTCATCGATGAATGGTAATAAAGAAATACCTTGCCATGCCATCTTTGCTCCGTTCATATCAATTAAGAAGTCTTCAGGATAAAAGTCAATAATTTCAGAATTTGGATCACTCATTAATGGTCTGAAAACATCAGGTAATGTATGTCCAGAAGCAGCAGGCATAACTGACATCAATTGCTCAAACGGTCTGAATGGAGTACCCAATTGGAACTCAACATTGAATTCATTCAAATCATTGAAATCAGCAGCAAATGGTGCATAATGATATGGATAATACCAGTTCCATGAAGGGCAACCTTGATAATAATATAATAAAACCCAAGAAATACCTTCAACGTAACATTTGGCCATATCTCTTCTAATCTTTGCTATTTCAACTGGATCAGTGGTATTGAATTTCGTTTCATAGTAACGAGTCTTATAACCAGGTTCCCATAATCTAACTCTATCACCACCATTTAATTCTTCTTCAACTTCAGATTCGGAACTGAATGCTGAAGATGATGTTCTTTTCATATTAGTTGAATCTTCAGAAACGTCAATTGGTTCCTCCTTTTCAGTAGATTCCTTTTTAGCTTCATTCACAACGCTTGCAGCTGATAAATTTGTCTTTTTCATCAGGTTTTGCTTCAAGATATCAGCCACACTCTTGTTAGCTGTATTAGCTTTGGAAATTGAGCTTATATTTTGAACGATCTCATTGTTATTCATTTGTAAACCACCTGCACTTTCACCTGTTCTTAAACTGGTCAAAGCCATGTTTTGTGATGGCATTATTGGTGCATTATCTTTACCCTTTGACACAGTTTGTAATAATTGATTCTTCAATGCATTTTGTTGATCTCTTTCAACTTTACGTCTTTTATCATTTTCTTCCCTTCTTCTTTCATTTTCATGTCTACGTCTAAATATATCATCTTCTTTGTATGCTAGATTCTCCATCAATTTTTCAACACCATCAACGTTCAAGTTACCATCACATGTGACATATCCTTTCAAACTGGGTAATAGTCGTTTCCAAATATTAACTAACAAATCAATACCATTATCTCTAACATCCAATGATGGTAAATGAGGTAAGAAATCGTTACCAACAAAGAAACACATAAAGACCCAATCATCAATAGCTCTTTCGATATCAAATTTGAAAGGTAATCTGGGTATATTTAGTTCAACTTCTAAGTATTCTCTAAGAATACTAACATGCAACCATAAGAAAGGTTTTTTTTGATCAGACTCCAACAACTTTTGTTTAGTAGCTTCATCCATATTCAATTGATCTGCAACCCTTAATTGTCTTTGAGCATTATCTTTAGCGAAAACATCTTCTCTTAAAACTTTGAAATGTGGTTCATGAGTGGCTAATCCCAAGAAAATTAAATCTGCATCCAAACCATAAATACAATGAGAAGTATTTGGATCATGTTCAGGATCTGATCTTTGAGATCTAATGAAATTCATAATTTTATGTTCACCTTCACCTGGAACAGTAGCATCACTAATAATCACTTGTAATGAAGACCAACCAGGATCCGTGCTTAACTTATAAGCGACCCAGTATCTTAAAGATTCAGCTAAAATATCCATAAAAGGTGTACCTGGAGTAATGGAATTAGAATCCCAAGTTTTTTTACCTTTGATTGCTAAATCAATCATCTCACCTCTTGATTCCTTTTCTTGGATTTGTCTTTCTTTCTCTTCATTAGCAATCTTTGCATCTCTAGCAGATCTAAATCTTCTTGATCTTTGTTGATTCATCTTAGCTCTAGGAGCAACACCATCAACGGCAATCATTAAAACTTTTCTAGGTCTAGCCATATTTAATACACGATCAGTGTATCTAAAAACCTCAACCATCATATCAGATTCAGTTTCTGGAGGTGGTTTGTTTTCTGGATGGGAACATGGATGAACAATACCATTCATATCCAAGTATAAATTATCCAATTCTCCATTAGGATTAGGATTTGAATATAATGGTGGTTGTTCAACATCTCCAATTATGATTGATTCTTCTTCAATCACTGGAGAAATGATCTTTGGGTATTTTTTGGACAACCAACGGAATAAAGCTGGAACACCCATGTCAAAATATAGTAATAGAATAGATTATACGAGAATTACAATGTATTTAAAGAGTACAGACACTGATTACAAGGTGAATTAATGTATCTATTATACTTACAATAAAATTTGCAGGTGAATAAAACCCGTGCACCAGATCTGGAGGGGTTGATCTTTTCAAAATGAGGGGAAATCTTTAACTATACGAGTATATATCAGAGTAAAAGACTGTTTGAAGCGATAGTTTTGGTCAACTACGGTGTATTATAGACATGTTGAAAACTAACCATGCTCAAATAATGTTGTCTCAGCGTATAAGGAGTTTCAGCTCTTGTTCAAAGCGCTGTTTGCTCATGAAAAGGAAAGCTACAGCATCTGTTATTCCCTCTCAGTCTATCCCATCATCATCAATAAAATCAGCCAAGTCAGATACAACCACCACTAAGAAACAACCATTTATACATGATTACTCGGTATTACCAGAGTATGTTCAATTCAGGTTACCAGATGATGGAATTGGGGGTTTATCAGATGATGGCACTAAGAGTCATAGTAATTTATTGAAATTGATTTTTGAAGGTGGTGGAATTCAAGGAATGGATTATCAAGAAAATAGAAGAATATTTGATAAATATCCAGTGACTACATTTAAGAGACTTTCAAAGAGAACGAAAAAGCCAACTTCAGTTAAGATGTTAACGTCAGATTTCATTGAAAATTCATTATATAATCCAACATATGGATATTTTTCAAAAGAAGCTATTATTTTTCAAAATTCTAAACCTTTCGATTTCAAACAATTGAAAGGACAAGATGAATTCATGAGTAAATGGCTTGAAGAATATGATAGATATGATAAAGAAACATTACCTGTGTTGAAACATAGTAAAAAAAATGATTTCCAATTAGAGAAACCTTCATTACAATTATGGCATACACCAACTGAATTATTTCAACCGTATTATGGACAAGCATTAGCTAAATATATGCTGGTGAATTATAAATTGAATCAATATCCATATAATGATTTAAACATCTATGAAATTGGTGGAGGTAACGGTACTTTAATGTTAAATGTATTGGATTATATTAAAGAACAGCAACCTGATGTTTATGAAAGAACCAAGTATCATATTATCGAAATTTCAAATAAATTATCGAATAAACAAAATTCCAGATTATCAAGACATATGGATAAAGTTCAACTTGTGAATAAATCGATTTTAGATTGGAATACAACTATTGAAGAACCATGTTTTGTAATTGCATTAGAAGTGTTTGATAATTTATCACATGATGTTGTTAGATATGATATTGACACTAATCAACCATATCAAGGATATGTAGTTATTGATGAGAATAATGATTATAAAGAATTTTATTCACCAAACTTGGATTCAAAAACAACGGAATTTTTAAATCTAAGAGAAAAGGGAAATTATCCAATATCAAACTTAAAAGAACATCCCTTGAATAAATTACAAATTATAAAGAAATTTAAAAATGCATTCAATCCATTACAAAATAATTTAAGTGATCCAGAATATATTCCAACAAGATTACTACAACTATTTCAAATTTTGAAAAATCATTTCCCAAATCATCAAATCATATCATCAGATTTTGATAAATTGGACAGTACTATAAACGGTTATTGTTCACCTGTTGTTCAAACGATGCATAAAGATAAGATGATAACAATCAATTCATATATGTGTAATGAAGGATATTTTGATATCATGTTCCCTACAGATTTCAAAGTGATTAATGATTTATATAATCAAGTTGTGGGGAAAGTGAGTAATACATGTACACATGCCCAATTTCTTAAGACATGGGCTGATGTGGATAGTACCACGACAAAAACAGGGGAAAATCCAATGTTAGAGTTGTATTCTAATGCTTCCTTTATTTATAGTTAGTAGTTAGCAAGTTGTATATATTTATAATTGACATATTAATAATAATGCCTTAGTGAAAAGAACTTAAATTCAACTGACGTCATTGTGCATATCGAGGATTTTTTTTTTTTTTTTTTTTTTTTTTTGACACTATTTTCGTTGCTTTTTCTTCTTTTTTTTTATTAAAATAGTAACTGTTCATGTGTTGCAACCGGTGAGCCTGTTTCTCTGTTATGTTGAACAGGGATGACCTTCTTCAACTTGATACTTGGCATGCGATGCTTGATTGTAATTACATCATAAGTAGACTTTGTGATTGGACTGAAATGCTACTCGTGTTTCATTGCAATTTAGTTGTCAGGTATATTACGGGCATAGCCTATATCAGGTGACCTAGGCCATTAAGGGGTTCATATAATAAGGAGCGAAACGAGTATTGTAGTTAACAATAAGTAAACTTAATTCTACTTGTCAGTTAATACACGCATAGTACATTTATTCCCTTTATAGGTATATTCTTTTTTTTTTTTTTTTTAAGAAAAAAGAGAAAATCTTTTCTTGTACTAACACACTCCCCTTCATGCATTCATGTATAAAAGTATTGATGCTCCCATCCAGGATTTAATAAATAGTCTTTAGTAAAAAACCCTTCTGTTTTGAATTGAAGTCAACTGTTTTATAAACCTTCATTAAATATAAAAAAATGGTTGGTTTCTTAAAACGTAAAGCGGGAGCTAGCACTACGTCATCTGCATCTTCTAAACAATCACAAGACTCAAACTATGATACAGCTGTCTCATCAACTTCATCGATTGTTACATCTACATCATCTTCTATTCCAAGTACAAAGCATCATGAAACGATTAGAACTTTAGAACTTCGTCATGTTACATTGATAGCTATTGGAGGAAGTATAGGTACAGGATTATTTGTTACGATAGGTACAGGATTAGCTCATGCTGGACCAGCATCATTATTAATAGCATTTAGTTTTTGGACAGTTATTATATTAATGTTAACATCAGCAATTGCTGAAATTGTTGTTTATTTACCAACTGCTTCACCATTTGTTGAAATGGCAGGTAGAGCAGTTGATGAAGCTTGTGAATTTGCAAGTGGATGGAATTTTTTCTTAGTTGAAGCACTTTATATTCCATTTGAAATAACTGCATGTAATACAATGGTTCATTTTTGGAGAAGTGATTATTCACCAGGTATTTCATTTGCTATTCAGATTGTTTTATATATTGTTTTCAATATTTGGACAGTTAGATGGTTTGGAGAATCTGAGTTCTATTTATCAATAACTAAATTATTATTAGCTGTTGGTTTACTTTTATTCACTTTCATTACAATGGTTGGAGGTAATCCACAACATGATGCATTTGGTTTTAGAAATTTCAAAACCCCCTTTGGAGAATATGTTACAACAGGTTCATTAGGTAAATTTGAAGGTTGGTTAGCAGCTTGGGCCAAAGCTGGTTTTGTTTGTGTTGGACCTGAATATTTAAGTATGGTTGCCGGTGAAGCTAAAAATCCACGTAAAACTATGGGTACTGCTTTCAAAACTGTTATTTTAAGATTATCTATCTTTTATATTGGTGGTGCATTATCAGTTGGTATATTAGTTGCTTATAATAATCCAACTTTAATTGATTCAGTTACAAATGGTACTAGTGATGCATCTGCATCACCTTATGTTATTGCAATTCAAAATATGAATATCAAAGCTTTACCTGATCTAATCAATGTTTTGATTATATTAAGTGCATTTTCAGCAGGTAATTCATATTATTATTGTGCATCTAGACAATTATACTCATTATCAAAAAGAGGATTTGCACCTAATTTTTTCAGTTATTGTAATAATAAAGGTATACCTATATTTGCAGTTGCATTTACAACCATTTTTGCATTATTATCATTATTACAATTAGGTAAGAGTTCATCTGTTGTGTTGAATTGGATTGTTAATTTATGTACAGGAGCACAATTGATTAATTATGGATGGATGACAATCACCTATATTGGGTTTTATAAAGCCTTAAAAGCTCAAAATATTGATAGAAATTCATTACCATATAAATCATGGTATCAACCATATTCAATTTATATTGCAGGAGCATTCATTTGGATTCAAATATTTGTTATTGGTTATACTGTTTTCTTACCAGGTTGGTGGGAAGTTTCAAGTTTCTTATTCTATTACTTGATGATATTTGTTAATATTTTATTGTATGGATTCTGGAAACTTTTCAAAGGTACCAAATTGAGAAAATCTGCTGAGGTGGATCTTACAACTGGGTTAGCAGGAATTGAAAGACATGAAAGAGAACAACAACTTCTAGAAGAAAAGAATACTAGTAGTATTAGTAAGAAATGGGGTTGGTTTGTTTAAGAAATGTTCTGGAATATTCCAGGCTGTGCCAGCGAGTGTCGGGCTGTGCACAGGTATCTGGATCTGGGCTGTGCTGGTTTTTTCGGGAATATTCTATGCGGCTGTATTTCAAACTTGCTTATAAATGATAAGGGTATCATGTAGATTGGGATGGGGTATAAGTATCCCTGGAATAGCTGTATATTTTAGGAAAGTTTTTATAACATTGTAATTCTATCAACAATAATCATTGAATATTATCGTCAATATACAAAGTAACAAGTTAATCATGCTATTATTCGCTTCTCCACAATTTTATAACGAACAACAAAGACATCAACATCAACATCACCAACATCAACGTTTTATTGAAAGATTTTCGAAACCTGAAGTTGAGTTGTATCAAGATGATTCGAACTATTATTTGTTAATTGTTAAGAAACCAAATATGTTCAGTCAAAACCTTACATCACGTTTCCAAGATTATGAAATATTATTAAATCAAAAATCAAAGAAGTTATTAGTTAGATCAATGAAGGATAGTATCCGTGAAACTTTCAACTTACCAGATGATGCTGATTTAAGTAAGAAGTTCAAGTTGAAGACTGTTAATTATGGTAATTCATTATTGTTGACAATTGCTAAGAAGCAAGAAGTGATTGAACCTTCTGATGCTAATGTTAATGATGAATTACATCAATTCCAAAGATTATTCTCAGGGCTAAGTAAGTTAGAACAACGGATTCCACAATTGTTACAAGAACCTAAACCACATCATGAAAAACATAATCAAATATCGTTAGCTGAGTTACTGTTTGGAGAATCAAAGAATCAAAAACCACAATTACAGGTTAAGAATTGTTGTGACTCAAAATCACAAGATGGTGAACAATCTAAATTAGAAGCTGAAGCCGAATCTAAAGCTAGATCTGAAGCCGAATCCAAAGCTAGAGCTGAAGCAGAAGCCAAAGCAAGAGCCGAAGCTGAAGCCAAAGCTAAAGCAGAAGCAAAAGCAAAAGAAGCAGAAGAAAAAAGAATCAAAAAAGAACAAAGAAGGGAAAAATTAAGAACTTTACAATTGAAAAAACATCTAAAGCAACAAAAAGAATTAGAATTAAAGCAAAAAGAACTACAAGATAAGATTCAAAAATTGATGAGAAAAGAATCAGAATGGGTTGTTAATAATGTTAATGATATGACTACTGTTCCTGTTACTTCCTCATCTAATTCTAGTTTCAATTCTAGTTCTAGTTTCAACTCTGCAGATGATGAATCAAGTCGGTTGAAGAGAAATTATGAAACATCATCACGAAAATCAGTTCATCCACCAACAATATCAAAATCAGAAGAAGAATCATCAGAAGACAAAGGTTATAAGAAATTAACATTTTCAAATGATGTTAATAATAAAAATGATAATGATGAATTAACATTAGTTCAAGATTCTGGATTTGAATCTGATTCAAGTGGATCTATTACTCCTTCAGATCATGAAAACAATAGTGATTTTGAATCTGAAAGTGAATCTGAGTCTGAGTCTAGTTATAAACGTCTTAGATTATCTCCATTGCTTGAAGAAATGATTGATGAGGAATTCATGTGATTTGATTTTTATAGTTTTTAGTTTTTCTAATTTTCAATCTTTGCTAATTAATTAATTGATCGTATAGTTAACTAATGTAATGTGCTAATTTTTTGATTTTAAAATGAAAGATGGTCGTAAATTCATTATTATAAATATATACATAGATAGATAGTCATCAAATAAGCCTAAAAAAAAACAAAAGTTAAAAAGTAAGATAGATTATCATAGCAAGGTAGACTAAAGTAAAGTAAATGAATGAAAGATTTCAAACAAACAATTAAGTCAATTGTGATAATTATTATGATTATGATTATTATTATAGTTGTTGTTGTTGTTGTTATCATTAATATTGTAATTGTCATCATCGGCTGTTCTTATTCCAGGCATCAAATGATTATCTGTAACCAACCTATAATTCATATTTATAGATGTTGATTCAGTACATGTACTAAAATCACTTAGTTGACTCAATCTTGAATTCTCTCTAGTTAAATCGTTACCCGGTATGCTTAAAAACAGACTATCACTATTATTTGTGAATGCTGTTGTTGTAGATATAGAATTTGATGTAGCATGAGATATAGGACGAACCTGTTGATGTTGATGCTGATGTTGATGATGAGTTATATGATCAAGTTTTGGAGCTTTAGTGCCTTTGGAAGGTTTTAAGGATCTGGTGGTCACTTTTAAAGCTTGACTAGTAGGTATTCTTTTTGATAATAAACCAATCATTTTCATCTTTTGAGTTGTTGAATTCAGAAGTTTCGGATCTTTATAAGTAGTGGGAGTTAATGCAGCTGATGTTGATGAAGGAGGGTATGAAAATGCTGTTGCACCGGAAGAATTTGAAGGTTCTACGAGTAGCTGTTGTTGTTGTTGTTGTTGTTGAAGTTGTTTGGCATTAGATTTGGATCTAGATATAGCTGAACATGATTTGAGTAATTTCTTCGAATCATCCAATTTATTTGAGGCTGCTGCTGCTGCATCAACATCAACATAATCAGGGGTTATCAATTGAACCCCTGTTTGATCAGTAGCCAAACGTCTTCTTATTTTAGACATCAATCCAAACGTTAGAGTTTCTGTGAGACTATGCATGGTTAACGATACTGAATTAGGTGTTGACATAACATTAGACGATATGATATTGTAATATAAATAAATCAAGATTGAACAAGAGTAGTACGACAAAACAAAAAAAAAACTTTTAACGGGTTTGAAAAGTTGCTATTGTTAAAGAAAACAGGGTGCAAGCAACAGCCGTTTTCTTGCAACGGTTTGCGTGGTGAGTGCTGCGTGGTACGTGGTACGTGGTACGTGGTACGTGGTACGTGGTACGTGGTACGTGGTACGCGTGGTAATCTTGCACGTTGCGGTGTTCGGGATTATTAAATTAACGTGGTACCGAACTTAAATATAAACAAGTGCTGCGTGCTAACAATCTAAGTTTTACAGGGTCCACCTCTGCCCAGGGCCACTACCAGTCTACCACCACCGTGCTGCCCCATGCTGCTGCCCCATGCTGCCTCGCCGTGTGCTAAATAAAACAATAAAAAGGCTGTGTTATTTACAGCCGTTCAACCGACCGATTAATATTTAACTGGTGTATGGATGTAATTATATGAGTTTTTTCATGTTAATTAGGCTATTAGCATATGACTGACTAGTTAATATCATGATCATTTTTATATATGGGTACACATCACTTCATCTAACTACTCTATCATCATTATGCCTCCCAAATCACGTCCTCAATCATTCAAGCTACTCACAACGTTGGTCTTTCTAGGTGGACTCGCTTATTCGACTTATAACTACATCCAAAGTCATAGCCTTGATCAACCTCAATCTCAGTCTCAATCTCAATCGACTAAAACAAAAATACCTTTAAATAGATCAATATCATTAGTAATCACTCCAAATATTCTAAAATCACTCACAGATGATGATTTGATAGATCTTCTTGAAAATTATTCAAATTTAACCATAATATTCCATCCTTCAATCTTAGATATACCAAACGTGCCGAGATCATATAAGTATAGATTAATTCAAACATTGAAAGAAGAAAGTATATTTCATGTTTTAAAACAGATAAATTCAACGATGAATCTTATACCATTCAAACAACTATCTATGAGTTCAAAAGAGATTGAAAACTTCCATCTTGATAGATTTCTTAGTGGATTAATTGATATTACTGGAGATGCAATCGATGACTATATTTAATGAGCTATATATGACTTAACTAAACTATTTATTTATTTGATACGAGATATTATTTTCTACCTGTAATATCTCTTCTACCTCCAAATACAACTCTTTCAGTATTTTGATTACTACCACCCATATAACCATATTCTGTAGTACTCCACATACCGTTTTCAAGATGTTTTGGTTTTGATGGTATTTTTGGTCTTTCACGTTTTGTTGAAATAACAGGACCAATTAATGGATATTTTGTAGGATCTATTTTATTTATAATCCTACTAAAAGATTGAATAGTTTGAGTTACTTGATATGGATCTTTAGATTCATATAAATCAACAGTTTGAAATAATTCAGATTCAGGAACACCTTTTGATTTAATAAAATTTAAAAAAAATTCAATATTTTCCATTTGAACAAATGCTAATTTACTTTGCTTATATTTAATTGTATTTGAACCATATACTTGATTTATTAAATCACATAATATAACACCATCTTTTAAATATTCAATTAAATCAGTATCATTTTTTGAAAATTGATTAGTTTGAAAAATCATATCAAACCATTGTTTAATTTCATTTTGTAATTTATTATATTTATCAAATCTTGATGATTTTAAATCTTGATCAAGATTAGTAACTTGATCTTTATCCTGCATTATTATTTAGGATGTATATACATATGTATATATTTGAAGGTTTGTTATAGTTAGTGGCAAAAACACAAAAAAACATGTTACACTAATAAAAAAATTCAAACCTCTATACAATTGAGCCGCATTAAGCTCCGCCACTCTCCGAGATGAATCTAAATGTTTAATTGTTATTCCTTATAAAGCAACCGAGAAGTTGCAAATTGCAATCTACAAGTGAATAAACGATACACCGCCAAGCGAACAATCAATTCAAATCTTTGAGTTGTTGGACCCCATATTTCGTTAAAGACTTATCTTTTGAATGTAACTAGTTAGTTATAATCCTATTTGGGAATTAGTCGCATCTCGCTTCTGTTACTACATTTTATCTCTGATCACCACTACTTAATTTGAATTTTTAACTAAACAAACTAGAATATTCAATCATCAAATCATTTGATGAATGTGATGAACATGTATTTAGAATTAGTTATAGATTCCATCACGCTAAGACAACTCACGGCATCATCGTAAGGCTTTATGTGAAAAAAACCGTTCGATACTTGTAAATGCTCGAGTGATATCTATAAATCAGTCAAATTAGCCGAGACTCCGATCCGAGAGACTTACTAAAAGAATCGGTTCACAAAACCAAAATTTGAACACCTCAGTTCTAATACTCATGATCATGATCATGATACTCAAAACCACTTAACTTGAAATGAGCTGGTTTCAAGATTTTAAATCACCTCGAATTTATTCCGATAACAACACACCCTCACTTTCACGGATAAGCTAAACTCAAATCATGAGTAGTTGAGTAAGTAAATTACTATATGTGTAAGTACAAATACCAAAACAGACCCTTGTTATTCATATCGCCGCTCAAATTGTGTGTGGTTGGTAAGATTTCAAATCGTACATTGCTGTGAGTTGAGATGATAGTAAAGTGAGATGAAGTGATTTTGAGTAGATGCATCTCCCCAGTTTCCAGTGAATTTCTCCCTTAAACTTACAGCCGCGGTAAAGATCTTAACATCGTAATAGATAGCAACATAATTTCTTCATCTGTGTTTATTCATTCATTCAATCAAAATCACTATAGCCAGTTAGTTACAGGGCCAAAATGAAGATTGCAAAAGCTAAAGATTTAAGCATGGTAATGCGGCTTTCTGATAACCGGAAACGGCAATTTATTATCAGTTAGCCACACCCACTGGCCGAAATTAGATAACATCACACCCCATATTTCAATCCCGCTAACATATCACTCATCACGTATTACGTATCACGTATTACGTACCACGTACCACGTACCGGGTGCATACCACCATACACACCACAAGGTATCAATGCCCTACCACGAGATCCAGCTGAGCGCGCGTACGGTGGCGTTCGTGTCTTGCCTGGGGTCGCGTGGTATGAATTTTCTTGACTATCTCCGTCCCCAATAATTAAATTCTTATCGTCAAAGCCACACCCCCAGTATATATTTAATCCTTATCCGTGCGGCACCATACTAACTATAGCTTTTATTAACACCACTCATTAGGATAACGACAAAGTTGCATATACTAAGTATTAGTATAGGTCAGATTTGGATGGGCCCCTCGTTCAATAAATTTCGCGGCGCTTCAGTATTAATTGCGATTATTCACATAGTAATTAGTATGGGATCAGTCGCAATTAATACTACGCATTCGCAATTAATACTGCAGAAGGAGGTTTTCCAAATTTTACCTATACATACATAAACTTTGATTATCTTTAAAAAACATACGTACATACATATAAATTGACAGTTGAGAATGAACGCCCTTAGTAAATCACTTACTGATTAGGGGATTTCCGACTCATGAATCTCCATATCTCCATGAATATTCGTATTTGTATTTATCCATGCTCCCAATTGTTCATATGTATAGATTTATATATATATGAAGCTGTAGATCTCCCTTGAATATTGAATATTTTTAATTTTCTATTTCTCTTTCTCTTCAACTAATATCTCTCTTTAAATAAAACTTACATTATGGAGTCTACAAGTTCTATTTCTGAAAAGAATTATAAACAACAACAACATGTTGTTCAAATCGCCGAGTTGGGTGATACATATGAAATTGATGAAAGATTCATGACACATAGAGGTTTAAAATCTCGTCATGTTCAATTGATTGCATTAGCTGGTGCTATTGGTACTGGTTTATTTGTTGGTTCAGGTTCAGGTTTATCAACTTGTGGTCCAGCAGGTTTATTAACAGGTTATTTAATTTTATGTATATTTGTTTGGTCAATTATGAATCAATTAGGTGAAATGGTTACTTATATTCCTGTTGCTGGTCAATCAACAATGTATGCTTTATGTGAAAGATATACTGGTTCAAAATCACTCGGTTTTGCAGCTGGTATAAATTTATTTTATGCTCAAGCTTTAATTGCACCTGCTGAAATTTCAGCTGCTGCTTTTGTTATTCAATATTGGTCAGATTTAAATGTTGCTATTTGGATTTCAATCTTTTGGGTTTCATTAGTTCTTTTAAATATTTTAGCTGTTAAATTTTTTGGTGAAGTTGAGTTTTGGATTGGTTCAATTAAAATTATTACCATTACTGGTTTAATTATTTTAGGTGTTGTTTTATTCTTTGGTGGTGGTCCAAAACAACATCATGTTTTAGGTTTCCATTATTGGAAACATCCAGGTGCATTTGTTGAACATTTAGTTCCTGGTAATACTGGTAAATTTTTAGCTTGTTGGACAGGTATTATTAAATCTGCTTTTGCTTTCATTTTAGCTCCTGAATTAGTTACATGTTGTGCTGCTGAAGCTGAAGCTCCAACTATTAATTTACCAAAAGCAACCAAAAGATTTATTTATAGATTGATTTTCTTTTATGTTATGGGTGTTTTAACTATTGGTGTTATTGTTGCTTCAGATGATGATAGATTAATGTCAGCTATTGATGCAGGTGCATCAGGTGCTGCAGCATCACCATTTGTTATTGGTATTCAAAATGCAGGTATTAAAGTTTTAAATCATATTGTTAATGCAGCAATTTTAACATCTGCTTATTCATGTGGTAATGGTTTAATTTATGCAGCTTCAAGAACTTTACATTCTATGGCTGTTACAGGTAGAGTTCCAGCTTGTTTTGGATATACTAATAAAGCAGGTATTCCATATTATTCAGTTGCTTTAACATGTGCTATTTCATTATTAGCTTATTTAAATGTTTCAAATTCATCAACTGTTGTTTTCACATGGTTATCTAATATTTCAACAGTTTCAGGATTCATTTCATGGATTTTCGTTTCAATTACTTATTTAAGATATAGAAAAGCAATGGATTATCATAATATGAATGAACATCTTATTTTTAGACCAAAATTCCAAGTTGTTGGTGCTTATGCTTGTATTTTCTTCTTTACTTTAATTTCATTAACTAATGGTTATGGAGTTTTCTTCAATTGGAATACATCTGATTTCTTTGCTGCTTATATTACCATTCCAATCATTATTATTTTGTTTGTTGGTCATACTGTTGCAACTAAGAATTATAGATTATTTGCACCACCTGAAGAAATTGATGTTGTTACTGGTTTAGCTGAATGTCAAAGAGAAGCTGCTGAATATGTTAAACCTGTTCCAAAAAATTTCATGGAAAAGATTTGGTACTGGATTGCTTAAACTTTTTTTATCTTTTTTCAACTAAATAAATATTGTTCAATTCTGTTTTTAACCCTTTTTTTATTATACTTATTATTAACAAACAAACAAAACTTGCTACTAGTAGTTAGTGTCTCTTTTAATAAAAAATATTTGCTATCTATCTATCTATCTGACTATATTCTTACATAAGCAATCCCGAGAATATTACGTAATGCGGGGCAGATAATACATAAAATAGAAGGCACAGCACAGCACAGCACAGCACAGCACAGCACAGCCAACAGCAACAACAACTTGAAATTCGCTAATTGAAAAAAGTATAAAAAGCTACTAAATTGGCTGCTCATTTTCCAATTTCCCCAGTTTTATTATTTCTTTTTTTTTTTTTTTTTCTTTGTTTGTCAAGCTAAGCAATTATTTATATTATTATATAAATACAATGTCAGGTGCTACACAACAAGTTGAAAACTTGTTACAAAGAGCATATGGTACAAATAATGCAGATGAAGCAAAATCATATGCTCAAGAAGCAATTCAAATTTGTCAATCTAATAATGTTGATGCTAATTTATTTTGTAAAGTTAGAATCTTATTAGGTGATATTTTATTAGCTCAAAATCAACAACAAGCTGCAATTGAACAATATCAACAAGCAGCTCAATTGGATGAACAAGATGGTAAGATTGACTCACCTGAATTAAAAGAAAAATTGAATTCATTAGTTCCTAAAATTACTTCAAATTTACAACAAGAAGTTGAATCGAATCCATCATCAACTGATAATGAAAGAGGTTTATCATCATTACTGTTAAATCAAATTGCAGGTGGTGCTGGAGGTGGTGGGAATGGAGGATTCTCAACTTCAAGTCAATTGGGTATGTTGGGTTCTTTATTAGGTGGTTCAAGTGGTCGTATGGGTGGTGGATCTGGTGGTGGAGGATTCAGTTCATTGATTAGCTCTATGTCAGGACAAGGTGTTAATTATCAACAACAACAAGGAATGGGTGGATTCAATATGAATTCATTGATGGGTGGTTCTGGTATGGGTGGAGGATCTGGTGGTGGAATGGGTAGTTTGATTGGTGGTTTATTAGGTGGTCAAGGAGGTGGATCTGGTATGGGTGGTGGCCAAGGAGGTGGAATGGGTAGTTTGTTAGGAGGTTTAACAGGTGGTGGACATGGACAAGGTGGAGGAGGACGCCATCATGGAGGTGGACAAGGAGGTTATGGTGGAGGACAAGGTGGTGGATATGGTGGAGGAGGATTTGGTGGTGGACAAGGTGGAGGAGGATTCGGTGGAGGTCAAGGAGGTGGAGGATTCGGTGGAGGTCAAGGAGGTGGATTCGGTGGTGGCCAAGGAGGTGGATGGTAAGTATGTACCGAGTGTTTTGTTATTTTATAGCTATTTACGTCTAAGTTTGTCTGTTTAACCATGTAATGTAATGTAATGTAACAATTGTACTGATAGAATAGATAAGTTCATACACAAAACACCTTTGCACCACAAATCTGATACAGTAAAAGAGCCTTGTCAAATATTAACAGGGGACCAGACCCACACGATCATACAATTTACCTTTCCCACTTTTAATATTATAATATATAATATAGATCATTAACTTTACAATCATTGTAAGAATTGTATTATTTATAATTAGAATTGATCATAAAGATGTTTCATACACCTCCAACTAAACCATCATGGGATGCAAATGCTTCAACATATGATAAGAATACAGAAGCTGATGATCAAATTGATCAAATTGATCAAGATCAGCAAGATCAATCTGATCAAATTACATTAAGAGATCCAATTAATGGTGGGAATCTAAGTCGGCATAACAGTATGGATAATAAAAATAAAATCACAAAGGGGGATTATGAACAAATTCAAATTGATATTTATGAAGAAGCTAAAAATTCACCAAATCAAGATGATTTACCTATATCATTACTCAAATTTTTACAAAATTTTTATAAATTTTTGAAAGAACCAAGGTTTAGTAAACCATTAGCAACGTTTGAAATTGGAGAATTGTTTCAGAAATTTTATCATGAGTTTAATAATAAAGTTATTGGATATATAAATAATGATAAAAGAGTTGAGTTGAATGATTTAATGAAACCTAAAAATTACTTAATTTATAAATATAATTTATTGATTGAAAGATTATTATGTGATAAATTTTATAGTTCAATAATGTTCCCTAATAAAGAACTTTCAATTGATTTATTTGAAAAAAATTTGAATATTGAGTTTCAATTAAAGTTGAAATTTTTGAATAAATTGAATATTAGTTTCAAAAATCTAGATATTGATTTAAAAATTGAAGAAGAATTCTTTAATGTTAAATTAGATGAAATTATATTACCTGTATTTGAATTATTTACAGCAGAAAGATCACCAACTTTAAAATTAAATTATTTATTCAAAATTCATACATTATTAAATGATTTAATTAAAGAGTTAACATCAAATAAAATCACAGAATTGAATACAGATATTTATTTACCAATATTGATTTATACTATAATACATTTAGAAGATTTACAAACACATTCATTAATATCACAATTGAATTTCATAAAAAGATTTCGAAATGAATTTATATTTGAAAATGAGAATATGGATGGTTTAAGAGGTCAATTATTATATGTATTAACAAATTTTGAAGCATGTATTTCATATTTATCAAGTGTTAAATTAGATAATTGGGGAATTGAATTACCTAATGATTTCAAAAATTTTGAAAATATTTTAACAATACCAATTAAAATTGATCAAATTGATGAAGAAATAGTTAAATTTAAAATGAATAAAGATATAAGTAAACCAATGTTAAATAGTTCAAATTCAAATTCAAGTTCAAGTTATTTTTCACTAGATTCAGCAAATAAATTTTTACCATCTGAATTTTCACCATTATATCATGCAGATCAAGGATTAAGAAATATAAGTAATGCAGTTGATTCAAGTTTAAAGAATTTGATTGGTAAAGTATCATGGTTAACAACACAAGATACATCAATTGTAACAAATGGTATATCAGAGAATACGAAAAAACAAATGTCAGAAAATTTAATATTACAAACAAGTTCACATTCAATGAAATTAGAAGAATCAGAAGTTGAACAAATTATTGAAGAAGGATCAATTCCAATTAAAACAATTGAAGAAGAAAAAATAACACCAACTTCATCAATTTCAACTAATGATTCGAATTTAATTACACAAAATAATGTAAATAATCATTCATTAAAATCAGATTCATCAATTTCATTAAATAATAAATCAGAACCAATTGTTGTTGTTGCATCACCAACAAGTCAAGAAAAATTTTTATCAAAATTTTCAAATAGTATGGGTGGAGTAATTAAGAATTTTAGACCAATAAGTGCATCATCTAGTTCATCATCATTGAATGTTCACTTAGAGCAACAACAACAGCAGCAGCAGCAAGCTCAGCAGCAACAGCAACAACAGCAACAGCAAACAAATGGTGGTAATTTGAGTGTTGTTGATAGTAATGAATCTAAGAAAACACCTCAACAACAACAACAACAACAACAACAACAAACACAAGGTAAGATTAGATCAAGAACTACAAGTTTAATAAATCCTAATTTATTTACAAATTTAACATCATCATTAAATAATAATAATAATAATAATTCCAATACATCATCAAATAATTTAAATGAAAAGAATAAAGATCAAATACAATCATCACATAGAAATAGTTTAAGTTTATTTGCATCATCGATCGAAAATGCATTTGATAATGTAAAGAATAGATCAAGAGGTAGTTCAATGAGTGATATGACAACACAACCAATAGTAGGTGGTAGTGGTAATAGTGGTAATAATAATCAACATAGAAGTTCAACAAGTGAATCAATAATTAGTGGAATTAGTCATTTAAGGGGTACATCAATAAGTGAAAATAATAATGAACATAGTAATAGTAATGGTAATAAACAAATAATAATAACACAACAAAATATAAAAGAATATAAAGATAAATATGCAAATAAACAATTTGAAGAGTTGAGTATAAATGAATTAAAGAATATGTATAAGATATATATGACAATAATGGAAGGGTGAATGAATAATGTTACCCTGTTTAAGATAAACTCAAATATTATATTACCGGTTAACCGAGATCCGAGATCCGAATTCCGAAAAAATTAAAAATTTTCAAAATTAATAAAATTGACATAATAAAATAAATTTTACTCCTCACCTGATTAGTACTAATTAGCCTATTAAATTAAAGTTGCCTTCTTTAATAATTATATTCTGTTTCTGTTTCCCTCTTTTTCAAGTATTATTATAAGTATATATAAGTATTAGTACTACTTATTTCAGGTTTGTTATACTACTCTCTTCTAATCTTCTAATCTTCTCTTAATTATCAGTTATCATTTGTTCTTACCATGCTATCAACTCAAGCTTCAAATGCAATCATCTATTTAACTTATGGTTTTATGTTAATTAGTGGTATTGCAATTGCTTTATATAAAAATAAAAATAGTAAAGATGAATTCTTAGCTTCAAATGGTACTAGAACAGGTATTCCTTTAGCTTTAAATTTCATTGCTTCTGGTTAGTATATTCTTTAATTTAACTTTTATTAGTTTCAATTGGATTTTTTTCAACTTCACATTGATATACATATACATATTAAGAGAGTTTTTACATTACATTATCTTATCTTATCTTACTAATTATTCACAATATTATTTAAACGGGTGCATATGCTGCTGAGATGATACCGTTTTAACTCGATCAAGTTAATACTTGCGTGAGGATTATTTGATATTGTTGAAAAAAATTTAATTTTTACTACTAACTTATACAAAATTTCAATGGTGATATTTAAAGTAACCTTTTTTTCAAATAATGATATATTCCCAATTACTATCATTATTCATGTTTTCAGTTTAAATTTTATTTTTTTTCAAGGTTGAAAAATTGAACTGAAAACATGTTTTAAAAAAAAAAAGGGTTAGCTATTTTATTCACCTGGATTTTGGATTTTTTTTTTTTAATTCAAAACCTTGTATCGTAATTTTACTAACATTTTTTTTCAAAATGTTGTCATTATAGCTATGGGATGTGGTATTTTAACTACATATACTGAAATTGCAAATATTGCAGGTATTCAAGGTTTAATGGTTTATATATTATCAGGTTCAATTCCAATTTTCATGTTTGCTTTAGTTGGACCAGAAATTAGAAAAAGATGTCCAAAAGGTTTTGTTTTCACTGAATGGGTTCGTCAAAGATTTGGTATTGTTGCAGCATTATATTTATCTGCTTTTACTATATTAACTATGTTTTTATTCATGTTAGGTGAATTAACTGCTATTGAATGGGCTATTGAAGCTTTAACTGGTATTGATGCAACTCCATGTATGGTTATTGAATGTGTTGTTACTACAATTTATACTTGTTTAGGTGGGTTCAAAGTTTCATTTGTTACAGATACTTTCCAAGCTATATTTGTTTTAGTTATTTTAATTATTGGTATTATTGCTTATGCTTTAAATATTGATATTGATATGGATTTAAAAAGAGAAACTTATGATCAATTAATGGGTTCAAATAAATTAGGTTGGATGTTACTTTATATTTTACCTGTTGCAATCATTACAAATGATTGTTTTATGGCTGGATTTTGGTTACGTACATTTGCTGCAAAGACAAATAAAGATTTAATTGTTGGTACAGGTATTGCAAGTATTGTTACTGGTATTATATGTACATTAGTTGGATTACCTGGTATTTTAGCTGTTTGGACAGGTGATTTAGTTATTAATGATGAAAATGGTTATAATGCATTTTTCATTTTAATTGGTAAAATGGATAAATGGGTAATTGGAGTTATTTTAATTTTTTCAGTTGCTTTATCAACATGTACTTTTGATTCATTACAAAGTGCAACTGCTTCTTCAATTTCAAATGATTTTTGTAGAAACAAATTACCTTTGATTTATGTTAGAGCTATTGTTGCTATAATTATGGTTCCTGCAATTGTTGTTGCTGTTAAAGCAGCAACTAATGTTTTACAAATTTATTTAATTGCAGATTTAGTTTCAGCAAGTGTTATACCAATTATTTTCTTAGGATTATCTAAAAAATTTAATTTCTTAAATGGATTTGATATTATAGTTGGTGGATTAGGTGCTTTAGTTGCAGTTTTCATTTTTGGTACTATTTATTATGGTAGTGCTGAAGAAGGTGGTAAATTATTATTAGTTTGGAATGGATTATATTCAGATGAAGATTGGGGTGCTTTTGGTGCATTTGTAATTGCTCCATTTGGAGGTATATTGATTGGTTTAATTAGTGCAGGTTTAAGAATTGGTTGTTATTGGAGTTATTGTAAAATTAAGAAAATTGAATTCAAAGTTGAAAATGCTGGTGGTTTCAAAATTTTTAATGGTGATACTTCTATTTCAACTGAGTTAAGTGATGATGAAGATGAAGATGAGTATGTTGAAGATGTTGTTCCTACTGAAAGTGGTAAGAAAGCTAGTATTAGTATTTAAGTATTACCCTTTAATTAATTAATTATAAATCTTTTCTCCTATTAGTTTACATATAGATATTTTTATAAATAAACACTGTAAACCTTTTCTTTTAAACACATAAGTTATGAGTAGAGAACGAACGAACGAACGAACGGCTCACGTTGATGTAATTTGAATTTTTTTTTTGTTCTTCAAAATTTCAAATTTCTACTCTAACAAACAAACAAACAAACACTATATTAGTCATAAAGACAGACATCATACAATACAATGGTAAACTTAGATCAGTATCTCAAACCAAATCAAACAGAATACTATGCATTAGGATTAGAAGGATCTGCAAATAAATTAGGAATAGGTATTATAAAACATAATATAGGACAATTAACAACATTAAATAAAGCAGAAGTATTAAGTAATGTTAGAGATACGTATATAACACCAGCAGGAGAAGGTTTTTTACCTAGAGATACAGCAAGACATCATCGGAATTGGGTAGTTCGATTAATTAAAGAAGCATTAAATGAAGCATTTGGTTGTGGATTGCATGATTCATTTAAGAAACTTGATTGTATTTGTTTTACACAAGGACCAGGTATGGGTGCACCTTTACAATCTGTTGTGATTGCAGCTAGAACCTTATCACAACTTTGGGGGATTCCAATGATTGGAGTGAATCATTGTATAGGACATATTGAAATGGGTAGAGAAATAACAAATGCAATGAATCCAGTTGTATTATATGTAAGTGGAGGAAATACACAAATTATAGCATATTCAAGACAAAGATATAGAATATTTGGAGAAACTTTAGATATTGCAATTGGGAATTGTTTAGATCGATTTGCTAGAGTTTTAAAAATTAGTAATTATCCATCACCTGGTTATAATATTGAACAATTAGCTAAAAAAGGTAAAAATTTTATTGAATTACCATATACTGTTAAAGGAATGGATTTAAGTATGAGTGGTATTTTAGAATTTATTGAATCATTAGCAAATGATTTATTTAATGGTAAAAAAAATAAATTATTAATTGCCAAAAATGGAACCAATGGAACCAATGAAGATGAAGAAAAAATTACAATTGAAGATTTATGTTTTTCATTACAAGAATGTTTATATGCTATGCTTGTTGAAATTACAGAAAGAGCAATGGCTCACGTTAATGCAAATCAAGTTTTAATTGTTGGTGGTGTTGGATGTAATGAAAGATTACAAGAAATGATGAAAATAATGGTACTTGATAGAAATGGTTCTATATTTGCAACAGATGAAAGATTTTGTATTGATAATGGTATTATGATTGCTCATGCTGGTTTATTATCTTATCGTATGGGTGATTTTACTGAATTAAGTGAAAGTGTATGTACTCAAAAATTTAGAACTGATGAAGTTTTAGTTAAATGGAGAGATGATTGAGTTGTACTCTACAAGAGATTTATTTGCTGGTATGTAACAGGTGAGTTTATTTATTATTACTATCAGTTTTATAGTTACTATTGGTGATGCAGTGATAATTAAGTATTAATTTATGTTAGGATATATATAAGATTCAATTATTTATTAACGAGGAATACCTCTACCTCTACTTTGAGGAGGCATACCTTGAGAACTACTTTGATCATTTTCTTTATTTTTAATAGTTTCATCAACACTTAAAACCAAGATAGCAGCTTCAGTAGCACTTTGTAAAGCATTCATTTTAATTAAAGAAGGTTCCCAAACAAATTTATCAAAATTATTTGAAATTGAATCATTTTCAAAATCTAAACCATACCAAATTTCACCATTAAAATGTTTTGCTCTTAAATTATTTAATAAATCAGTACCATCTAAACCAGCATTTTCACATAATTGTCTTGGAATAATTTCTAAAGCTTTAGCATAAGAACTTATAATTAATTGTTGTTTACCTGCAATTGATCTTGAATAATCTCTTAAATATTTTGATAATTCCATTTCAATTGCACCACCACCAGCAACAATTGAATTATTTTGAATAGCTCTTTTAACAATCATAATTGCATCATGTAATGATCTTTCAACTTCTTCAATAACTTGATTTGCACCACCTCTTAAAATTAAAGTACATGTTTTACTAATTGGACAACCTTGAAATAAATTATAACGTTCATTACCAATTTGAACTTCTTCAAAAATTTCACAAGTACCTAAATGTTCCATTTTAATATCACTTGTTGTTGTTTGAATTGAACCACCAACAGCAGAAATAATTCTATCCATATCTTGAAATCCAATACGACCAGCACAAAAAATACCACGATCTGCAAAAAATTGTGTTGCTAAATCACCAATTGGTAATTTTGATAATATAATATTAGCACCAGTATTAACAATTGATTCTAATTTATTTAAAATGATTTTCCATTCAGCATCAACAATTTCTTGATAATCATTAATTTTTGAAATTCTAACTTCTGCATTATCTTTTTCAGCTTTTAATTCTAATTCAATATTTAAATTTAAAATTTTTGGATTTTTAAAAAATTTAGGTTGTTGTTCAAAACCAGCATATGAAAATGTTTTTTTAAATGCAACACCATTAATAAATTTTGATTCATCCATTGAACCACCAGGTATTTTTTTAATACCAATTAAATTTTCATTTAAATCATTTTGATCTAATGTTAAAACAGCATCAACAACCATTTTTGTGAAAAATTCAGAATTATTTTGAATTATTTTTGAACTCATTGCAGTTTTAGCACATCTTTCTAATAATAATCTATATTGACCATCATCATTATCATTATTTGAATCTTTTTTAATATCAACTTTTAATTCATTAATTCTTTTACATGCTAATTGACATGCTTTTCTATAACCTTTAATAATAATATGAGAAGACATACCTTCTTCAATAAATTGTTTACATTCTTTTAAAAATTCACCAGCTAATAAAGTAACTGATGTAGTACCATCACCAACTTCTGAATCTTGAGATCTTGAAATATCAACTAAAATTTTAGCAGCAGGATGAACAACATCAAGTAATTTCAATATGGTGGCACCATCATTTGATATCGTTGTTTGTCCATTCCCATTAACAATTAAAATATCTGAACCTAATGGTCCTAAAGTTGGTTTTAAAGTATCTTGAATGGCAAGACATGCATTTATATTTGAAATGATTTGTCCTTTACCTTGAGAAGTATCAGTACCTTCTTTCAAAACAACAATAGTTGGTGTTTGACCTCTAAATGACATAATGAATAAAGTATATTAATTGAACTATACTATACTATATAATATATAGTTTCCTTGTTATAATAGTCAAAATCAAGTTAACTTTGAAAACGTCGAGATGGAAAATCAGCACGCGAAAATTGAATTTTTTTAAGGAAATAATTTGATTACGTCATCGATTATGTAATACATTTATTTATCGACGCGTCGATTTTAATTTTATATTTTTATTTCAACGTCGATCGACGCCAACTAACTATATACAACTAATACTAAATAGCCCATATACCAACCATACCATCTTGTCTACCTTCAACAAGATAATTATCTTGATATCTAGCATATTCCACAACAGATCTATCTTTATCACCTTCTTCTTCTCCATTAATCAAATCATAATGTGATTCATTTAATCTATCATAAATTTTAACAGAATTTTCCATATTTGTACAAATAATTTTTAAATCATCAAATTGTAAAGAAGTAATTGATGAATTTAAAGTATATGAATTTTTCAAATTACCTGTTCTTAAATCCCAAATTCGAATTGAATTATCTAAAGAAGAAGTAATTAAATTTAAATCATCAAATTGTAATGAAGTTATTGAATTTGTATGACCTATTAATTGTCTTATTATTTCACCTGATCTTAAATCCCATAATCTTACTATCCCATCACTAGTACCTGATGCCAAAGCTGCATCATAACATTGTAAAGCACCTATAAATGGAATATTTGTATTTGTATTCGATGACTTGCAATTATTACTACTATTATTATTTATATGATGTGTTGATTGATGAATACTTGAAGCCCAAAGAACATCTATTGTTTGTAAACATTGACCTGTATTTAAATCCCATTGTCTTATAGTTTTATCATTTGAACCTGAAACCAAATTGGAATTATTAAAATTTAATGCTGTAATTTCATCAATATGTGATTCAAAAGTATGTAATAAGTAATCATTATTATTATCATCACCACTTGTTTTTTTATTAATATCCCATAATTTCAAATTAGCATCCAATGAACCAGTTATAACTAAATTATCAATCATTTGTAAACATTTAACACTTGATAAATGACCTTCTAAATAACCAATTAAATTATATCGACTTAAATCCCAAATTTTAACAGTATTATCTATTGATGCAGTTACTAATTTACCAAATGGAGAATCAAATCCAAGACATGTAATTGAATCATCATGTGCTTGAAATTCATTTATTATTGAATTTGGTTTATAATAATTTTGTAATGTTGATTTATGTTTTCTTAATGGTGATTTATTAGCTTTTTCATTTGATTGAATCTTACCATAAATTGATTTAGATAATAATTCAACATCAGAGTCATCAGTGTCATCATTGTCATTGGTATTTGTATTTGTATTTTCTAACATCGTTTCAATCTCTTTCAATTGATTTTCATAATAATTTTCATTTAATTCAAATTCAGTTATTTTATTAAATAAATTTAATCTAATTTCATTTAATTTTTGTATTTTTGAATCAATTTCTTTAATTTCACAACAAGTTAAATTTTTTTTAATTTCAATTAAATCTAATTTATAATTTATATCTTTTTGAAAATGATTTAATTGATTTAAATCACAATTTTTAAAATTATAATTATAATCATCATTTAATTTTGAAGTATCATTAGTTAATAATCTTGATGAACCTTTTTTCAAAATTTCTAAAGTTTCATTGATTTCAGGTAATGTTGCATTAAAACCTTGAAATAAAGAATAAACACTATTTTCATCATCATTATCACTTGTATTTATTAATTTAGGTATATCATTTAATAAATCTTCATTTAAAATATTAAAATCTTTTTGTAATCGACTTATTATTTTGGATTTTCTAATTAAAGGTATTGATAAATTATCTTTATTTTGATGTTTTTGAATTAATGATTGATTTTTATTGTTATTTAATGTTTCACCTAAAGCTTTTTGAAAAGTTTTATTAGTTAATAAACCATTACTGTTACTGTTACTTGATCTAGATTGAGAATTGACTATAACTGAAGCAGTTGTAGCAACAGAAGTAGCTACAGATTTAGCTAGATCAGTATTCAAATAACCATCCGACATGATAGTAAGTATTAAAGACAGACTATGTAAAAGATAAAGAGTATAGTATATATAGTATATAGTATAGTATAATTGAATCAAATTTAATTCGCAGCAAACAAAGTGATGAAATTTCAGGCTGTGATTTACTTATTTACTTGTTTGACTGTTTAAACTGATTTATCTTGAATTCCAACTGTTTTATATCATCCAATTCATCTTGTATTAACTGTTTAACATCCGTTTTATTTTTATGGTGATCTCCAGAATACCATTGTCTTAATTCTTGTAATTTCTCAGGTATTAATACTTCTTTCAATTCCACACATTCCATATTCAATTTTTGTATCTTTTCATAAACTATATCTATTTGTCTTTGAATTTCATAATTATTTATATTATTTGAATTATATAATTCAATTGATTTCAATAACCTTTTATAAATCTTATCCGATTTAACTTTTATTGTATCTGTTTTAATATATTGTAATTCACTTAATTGTATACCTAACAATATACACAATTCAATATTCTTATTTAAATTAGTGGTGGTGGTGGTACCTACACCTACACCACCACCTATTTCATCTTCATTATCTATTTGTTTTATTGTTTTATTTTTAAATGATCCCAATTCATCTTGTTGTATATCTCTAATTAATAATGTTTGATCTAATGTATCAGTTATAGAATTAGTAAATTTACCAGATTTAATATATTTCAAATTGGTGAATGAACTATTTATATCATTTAATCTATCTATACTATCATTAAACATCACTACTAGTTAATTAATCAATTAATTACATAAAACATAAGATATAAACAAGAGAAACACGATAAAATGATAAAATGATAACAAACAAAAATTGTAAAAATCGACGCGTCGATAATCAATCTTCGTCGATGTGTCTTAAAGATAAGTTTGTATGATGATTACCTCTATTAGAATGACCTCCACCAGTATTACCAGTGTTACTAATTATATGTGTTTGTGTATGTGTATGTCCTTGTCCTAATATATGCCCTTCTTGCATTTGTACTTCCTGTCCTCCTCCTCCTCCTCCATTTTCCAAATCAACATGTTGTGATTGTATCATATCATTAACTTGTGGTATGGAATGAACACTAGATTTATTTGATTTACTACTTGTATTTGATTTATTAATTGAATCAGATAATGATCCACGTAATGAAAAGGTTTTCCATGAAAATTTAGATGATCTTCTTGTTTGTATTGGTGTATTTGGATTATTATTATTATTATTATTACCACTATTTTTTTGTTGTTCTTGTTGTTGTGATGGTGGTATCGTATTTAAAAAATCAAATAATGAAACTTCACCTGTTGTTGTTGACGTGTTTTGTCTTCCTAGGTTTGTATGTGTATGTGTATGTGTATGTGCTGCATTCACAACTGATATTGGATCAATTGATGATGTTCTTCTATTTGATACACTTTTATGAAATTCACTTGTGTCATCCATATTATTTAAATTTGAATTCATTTTAGAATAATCAAATGAATGAACACCAATATGACTGTCAGGTTCATTTTCATTTTCATTTTCACTTGATTTCTTTTTACCTAATTGATAACCTGGTAAAAAAGATAAATATAATCTCCATTTTGAATAATTATATTCAAATTCAGGATCTATTTTTAATGATGTTAATTTCCATGGTTGTTCACGATATAAAAAAACAATTGTATCAATTGTACAATTAAATGCTTGAAAATAAGCAGATGTACAAGAAGACCATAAATTATTAAATTCTTTATCATTACCATGACCATTTCTTAATTGATAACATTGTGATATAAATGGGAATAACCATAAAAAAATATATGATAATGGATAAATGAAAATAACTTTCATTTGTTTTAATATTTGTAATCTACGTAATTGGAATTTTTCCATTGCTTCACGATGTAATGTTCTTCTAATATCTAATCCAACATCTTGTTGTAATTGTTTTAATCTTTCTTGATTATTTGAAAATGATGATGATAAAATCATTTCTAAATCTTCGTCATTATTTCCATTTCCATCTCCATCTAATCTATGTTGTTCTTTTAATATTTCAATATTTTCAATATCTAATTCACTATTTAATCCTTTACCATGTAATTTTGCATTAATTTGAATATCAGGAAAAATTAACATTAAAATTAATTGACTAAATTTAAATAATAAAGAATCACCTAAAACTTCACTAACAACACCTTTATGTTCTAAATTCGATTGAATAACACCATCCATATTTGATGAAACTGATCTATATTCTTTCATAACATGATAATAAATAGATCCATAAATAATTAAAATTATAATAACTATACAATATCGTATAATCCATGTCATAAACCATAAAACTGATAATGGTTTCATATAACTCCAACTAATTTGATCTTGATATTGTAAACCTCCTGCAAATGTTAAAGATGCTAATAATATAGGTATTAGAATTGATAATCCATAAATTAAATATTTAAAAGTGTATAATCCACCTTCATTACTTCCAGAACTTCCAGAACCTCCAGAACCACTCCCATCGCTATTTTTCTTCTTATTTGTTTTCAATTGCTTAGTTTTCTTCTTTTTGAAAATCAACATTGCTATATGAATTGCAAAACATAATATAATTAAATCAGCACCTTCAATACTAAATGATGTAAACCAACCAATAGAATTTATAAAACGATCACGACGTCGACTATCACCATTTAAAATGGATTCATTTGTATATTCAACAATACAAGGATATATTAATAACATTATTGATTTTATAAAATCAAATATAATTAAAATAAAAATTAATTCTTGTCTAAATACTCTTTTTTTAGGATGTATTAAACCAATATTATAAAATGCTATTAATCCACTTAATATTGATATTGATGATGATGATATTGAACAAATTCTAATTATACTCCTTTCATGATTTGTATATTGGAATTTCATTATAAGCGAGCGTAGCGAGCGTAGTGTGTAGTAAGTGTAGTGTTGTAAGTGTAGTAAGTGTAATGTAGTGTAATGTAGTGGAGTATACTGCTGTATGTTATACTCGATGTGTATACTATAAATAAAGTGAAATAAAGATTAAACTAACATTGATCAACAATGTATGAGTGAATTGAAGTAAATTATTATATATTAACAAGTGATTTATGTATCAATTGAATAAACAACACAGTAAATAGTTATAATAACTAATACTGTTTAAATAATGACAAGTTGAGCTGCTTAATTGAAATAGAATTTTAAATATTTTTGCGTCGATCGACGTTTAATAATTTGTTGTTATATGATAGTTATATGATAGTTATATGATAGTTATCGTTATATGATAGTTATATAGTTATATGATAGTTATATAGGTATATGATAGTTATATAGGTATAGTATAATCAATCACTCTTTCTTTTCAGCTAATTTCTTAGCTTTTCTTAAAGCTCTAAATCTAATATCTTGATGCATTTTCAAATTAATACCATTAACAACTTTAGAAAATAAACCAACACTATTTTCAATAACCCAATGCATTAAAGCATGTGTTGGATATGGTGTAATAGTAGCATATCTTTCTTGTGATCCAACTCTTCTACCAACATTTTTTAAAGTTGATTTAACAAAATTTTTTGGATTTGGAATCATTAATGATGATCTTTTAATTTTTGACATTGATGATGTAACTAAATATGAAATAACTAATTCAACATCAATATTTTTACTTTTCAATTCACCTGATAAAGCATTTGACCAACCTTGTAAAAAAAATTTTGATCCTGAATAAGTTGCTAATAATGGTGATGGGAATAAACCTGCAAATGAACCCATTGTTAAAATTAAACCTTTCATTTTTTTATCATTTGATGATGTTGTTTTGATAATATATGGAGTAATCAATTTAGTTATTTTTAAAGTAACTATATTATTAATAGTTATAATATCTAACATTTCTTTATCTTGAGTTTCTAAAAATGGAACAGGTATAGAATGTGATTGTCCAACATTATTAACTAAAATACTAATTGGTAAATCTTTAATTGATTTTTCAATTAATTTATAATTCTCATCATTATCAATAGATGCATCAAATGCAATGATTTTACATGAATTTTTATAATTTGATTCTAATTCATTAGCTAATTTTTCTAATTTTGATTGAGTTCTTGAAATTAAAACAATATTGAAACCTTTTTTAGCTAATTGTGTTGAAAATTCTTTACCAATTCCATCTGAAGCACCTGTAACAACAGCCCAATAACCTTTTTTAGCACCATATTTTGAAAACTAAATGGCAATTGTTAGTATATCATCATAAAGTAATGCTAAGTAAGTAATACATACATTAACTGGAGGTAAGATGAAAGCATCAAAAATTAAAGCAATGAAACTTAAACTTGTAATGGTAATCTTATAAACACCAACACCAAAGATGGCGAAGAGTAACACATTACACAATTGACAATCAAAAGTAAGAGACATGATTGATTGGTTAGTACTATTAGTTAAAAGAAGGAAACTTGACTTGTTCATTAAGTGGTAAGTGGTAAGTGGAAGAAGTACACCGTTATTATTATCATATACTATATAATTAATCGACTCATCGACGCGTCTATCGACGCTTAAATATCAAATAATCGACGCGTCGATAAACTCGATCGACTCCAATTTTTCATCTGCAAATTTACATTTGTTTTCTTCACTTTTCATTATTCTTTCTAATCGACTATTCTCTATTTGTAATTGGAAATTCTTGATATTTTCATTGCTTATCACTGTATTAATATCTTGTAATTGTTCGAATAATTTATTCATTGTATCTTTATCTTCTCCTACCAATTGTAATCGACTAACCCAATGATTACTCTTTTTATCTTGATTTATTTCACTGGCACTACTACTACCAACTCGACTTCTCCGTATCCCTTCTGGTGTTCTACTAGGTGGTCCATTAACCCATCCAGCAGGGGTAGTAGCACTATCACTAGTAGTACCAGGTGTAGTAGGTGTAGCAGCAGCAGCAGCACTAGCAGCAGCACTAGCAGTAGCAGTAGCAGTAGCAACAGCACTAGTACCTGCTTCTTGAGGCTCATAATTATTGTTATATCTACCATTCACATCTTCATGATGGTTGTTGTAATTATAATTATGATGTTGTTGATAGGATCCTCCTCTACCTCCTCTATATCCACCTCTATTATAATATCCACCACCACGTCCACCTCTATATCCTCCTCCTCCTCCTCTTGAATAATGATTGTATTCAGATGGACCACCTCTACTATTATATTCTTCTTGTTGTTGTTCTACTTCACCTTGTTGATGTTCATTACCATTATTATTACCATTACCATTACCATTATATTCTCTTTCATCATACTCATATCTATTATATCCGGCACTTCTATGACCACCATCATATGAACCTCTATATCCATATCCTCCTCCTCCTCCTCCTCCATTATAATACCCTCCTCTTCCACCACCACGTCCACCGCGTGAGTGATAGTATCCTTCATAAGGCACACCTGATCCTGATCCTGATCCTGATCCTGGCCTGTATCCTGAGTTACCTCTACCGTTATAGTTCCCACTCATGATATACTTAACTATAAAACAACCAACCAAACAAAGTAGTACTGACAAAGTAGTAACAAACAAACTTGTTAACATAAAAAACTTGAAATTACAAAAAAACATCAGCGACGCGTCGATCGACGTTTTCTTTGAATTCAACTAATTTTCAAAGAATGTCCATTTCAAATTAACTAACTAACTAACTAACTACTTTATATACAATCGTTAGATTGATAGATAGATAGATTCACAATGTTTAATAGACAGTTCATTCAATTGACCAATCAACAATTCAAAAATAAAAGATTCTTCACACAATCAAACAATTTGAAAAAATCACAATTGTTACCATTTAAATTTAAGAAAAGTACTATATTATTAACATCATTAGTTACAATTGGTTTAATTTCAATAGATGCAAGATCATCAATTAATGAATATATATATTGTCCTTTGATCCGTTTATTAACAGATGCAGAACAAGGTCATAAATTAGGTATAATTTTTTTAAAATATGGAATTTATCCAAGATTATTTAATGATTTAGATGATCCAATACTTGAAACAAGATTATTTAAAGGTAGTGATAATGAATTAAAATTATCAAATCCAATAGGTATAGCTGCTGGTTTTGATAAAGAAGGTGAAGTGATTGATCCTTTATATGATTTAGGTTTCGGATATGTTGAAATTGGATCAATTACACCATTCCCACAACCAGGAAATCCAAAACCTAGATTTTTCAGATTAAGTAAAGATGAAGCAGTTATTAATAGATATGGTTTTAATTCAAATGGTCATTTATCTGTTCTTTCAACATTACGTTTAAGATTTGAAAAATTATTTAATTTAAATCCAAATTCAAAATTGAATTCATTTAGAGATGGGAAAATATTAGGTATTAATTTAGGTAAAAATAAAACAGGTGATGAAATTGAAGATTATTTAAAAGGTGTTGAAAATTTTGCTCCTTATGCTGATTTCTTAATTATAAATGTTTCTTCTCCAAATACTCCTAATTTACGTGATTTACAAGCATCTGATAAATTAACTAATTTATTAACAAAAGTAGTTAATAAGAAAAATTCTTTAGGTGGTAATTTATTAAATCCAAATAAAAATCCAAAAATTTTTGTTAAAATTGCTCCTGATTTAACTGAATTTGAAATTGAATCAATTGCTAAATCTTCAATTGATTCTAAAATTGATGGTATTATTTTATCAAATACAACTATTCAAAGACCAATTGATCATTTATTAACTAATGATCAACAATTAATTAATCAAACTGGTGGATTATCTGGTAAACCATTAAAAGAAATTTCATTAAAATCTTTTAAAATTCTTAGAAAATATACTAAAAATTCAAATCTTGTTTTAATTGGTTGTGGTGGTATTTCAAATGGTAAAGATGTTATTGAATTTGGTAAAGCTGGTGCTAGTTTTATTCAATTATATACTTCTTTCGCTTATAAAGGTCCTGGTTTAGTTAGAAAAATTAAAGATGAAGTTGAATTAGAATTGAAAAAGCAAGGTAAAACTTGGATGCAAATTGTTGGTAGTGATGATCCATAACTTATAAATAATTTAAATATCCTATAATTATTATAACTAAACTTAAATCATTTAAACAATATTTTAAAATTTCAAAATATTTTAGAAATGCATTAACCCAAATCTTCATTTTATAACTCATAAATCCTTCAATTATTCCAAATATTTGATTCTTATTATTACCATCTTTTAATCCACCAATATAATTAGATCCAATAAAATAAATCAAACTAAATAAAATTTCATAAAATATAAATGAAATCCAAAATGAATTACCTGTAGCTTTCCAATTGGTTTTATTAAAACTTGGTTTAGCAAATTCATCTCCAATTAAATTATTATAAACTATTCTTATAATCAATATAAATCTAATTATAATAAATATTAATTTGGCCCTTTTATTTTCATATGTATTATATTGTTTTAATTTTTGTTGATAATCATTTGCTTCATGATCAATCTCTTGTTCTTCAGGTATATTTCCCCCAAATCCACCATTTTCACCTTGTTGTAATAATGATGACATGGTTTTCATAAAATCATCAGGTAATAATCCATTTCCTCCTCCTTGTTGTTGTTGTTGTGGATCAATATGATCATGTCCATTTTTCATCAAATTCTCTAATAATTTACTCATAACATCATCTTCTGAACTTATTTGTTGTGCATCATTGGAAATTAATGTATTAATATCACTTGTTTCTGGATCTCTATCTTGAAATGATTGTGAGATTCTATTACTCTTTTTTCTAGAAGCAGTAGCTGTTGCTGTCTCACTTGCTGATGATGATGATGAAGATGATGCTGATGTTGTAGAAGGTGTTGTTGCAGTTTGATCTGGTGATGAATCTCCTAATGATGATTTTGTTGGTAAATGTGATCCAACACTACCAGTTATTTTACCCAATCTATCAGAAGAATTGGTTGCTAATTTAGCAGCTCTTTTCTCTCTTAGAATCCTTCTCTTTTCAGCAGCTGATATTTCTGACATTGTGTAGCTGTATGTATGTATGTATGTATGTAAATATATTATAGTCAATTGAACTCGCCTTCATCTCTCCAAGCTATTATAGTTAAGTAAGTGCCTTCCTTCCTTCCTTCCTCGAAAAACCAAAAAAAAAAAAAAAAAGTAGCAAAGTGCGTCGATCGACGTGTCTTTTCAAGGATTATCAATATTGTCTAAAGTATGATAAACATCATCTAAATTTGTATAATACTTTGTATATTTGAACAATGGTTTTAGTTCAGTTGGTGATCTTAACATCACTTCATTTAATAGATTATTAATACTTGTTTCATCATATCCGGTTTTACTAAGCCATAATGAAACATAACTATTATCTTTTTCTTTAGCTGCTTTAGCCCATGAAATACCAACAATTGTATTATCTAAATTACACCACATTAAATCATCTTTTAATACAATTGGAATTAATGATTCCCATGCTAATTTCAATTTATTATATGGAATTCTAATTGTTAACTTCCCACTTTTGGAAAGTAAAGGATCTTTCTTCCTTTGTGGATTAATACCATATTTGAAAAACATTAATTGACCATTATTTAAATCAGTTGGTTGTAAAATATATTCAAATCTATTAACAGTATCATTGATTTGTTTCAAATTCCAAACTTTATCAATAACTTTATAACGACTTTCAATCATTTCTGATCCATTATAATTTATGGTTTTCAAAATATTTTGCCAAACATTCCAAGTTAAACTCATTTGAAAATGAGTTGGTTTTAATTTTTCAAATCCTTCAAATTGAGTACTTGCAATTCCAAGATTATTATATTTATAAAAAATCTTTTCATAAGCAGGACGTTCCACAACATGATTATAATTAGGAGATGGAGGTCTTATTAATTTACAATTATCAATTGATTTATCTAATCTAAGTGATTTTATTGTAAAAAATGGCATTGGATCTTTATTATCGAATCTTGATATATTTCCATTGTCATCGTCATTGTCATCTTCTTCGTTTGATTGATTTGAGGATGAGTTTCCTTGTCTTGTATCTTTTCTAAAGGAGAATACTTTAGATAATGTTCTTCTAAGTGATCTTTTTTTCTTAAAAGTTGTTGATGTTTCATTAAATACGGTACTAGTATCAAGTGGTTGAATAGCATCAGTTTCAATTGTTTGGTTCAATGGCAAAATCATATCACTTGTAGCTGAGCTAACTACACTATCCGAACCCAAATCATTGTTAAATAAATTCAACAATTCAATAGGAGTCTCTGTAGGTGTTGTTGTTTGATGTGATTTTTTCTTTGATGGAGTTGAAAACATATTTGCTAGTTTCTCCCTTTTTGACTTTGTCCGTTTGACTTCCGGTAGCAACGAATCATCATAACAGGGCTTCAAGTGTTGAAGCTGTTCATTGTGTAAGTTGTTCCATCGATTCTCACCAGGAAGAACCTTATCGGGCCCTTCATTCAAGGATCTACCCTTCCCCTTCCCCTTCCAACTGAAGAACGCACGACCCGATTTATCAGAGCCAAGTGGAGGTATACCTGTACCCAGCGGCACCTCATACAAGTAGTTATCGCCCATACTACCAATACCAATACCACTCCAAACAAACCCACTGAACAAAGACAAACAAAGCAAAAAAGGGCAACAAAACCATCAAAAACAACAAAAAAACATGAAAATCTGCCATTTCAAAAAAACGTGCAAAAATTAAAATTTTTAAAAAAAAAAAATTTATTTTTCATTTACAAGTATTAAACTATGTATGTATGTATGTAGTATATATAACATTACAACAAGTGATTTGATCTCTATAAGTATAATCAATCTATCAAATCATGGGTAGATCAAGAGATCATGTTGTGGCTGTTGATATGCCTAATCAAACAAAATATGAAAGACATATAGTAACTAGTAAACAAAGATATACAAAGGATAAAAAATTAAATGCAAATTTGAAAAAATTAAATGTACAGTATAAAGATGCTGTTAAATCAGCTGCTTCAACAGATATATTATTACAAGAAGAATCAGGTTTCTTAGAAGTTGATGAAGGGTCAATGGAAAAGACTTATAAATTCAAACAAGATGAAATTGTTAAAGAAGTTGATTTAAGTACATCAAATAAAAAATTTTCTTTAAATTTAAAAGAATTTGGTCCTTATTCAATTGATTATACTAGAAATGGTAAAGATTTATTAATTGGTGGTAAAAAAGGTCATATAGCTTCAATAGATTGGAGATTAGGTAAATTGGATTGTGAATTACATTTAAATGAAACAGTTCATTCAATAAAATATTTACATAATGATCAATATTTTGCAGTTGCTCAAAAAAAATATGTTTTCATTTATGATAAAACAGGTATGGAATTACATAGATTAAAACAACATATTGATACTACTTTATTAGATTTTTTACCTTATCATTTATTACTTACAACTGCTGGTAATACAGGTTTTTTAAAATATCATGACGTTTCAACTGGTGAACTTGTATCTGAACATCGAACTAAATTAGGTCCAACTCAATGTATGAAACAAAATCCATGGAATGCAGTTATGCATTTAGGTCATTCTAATGGTCAAATCACTTTATGGTCTCCAAGTATGTCAACTCCATTAGCTAAAATTCAAGCATGTCGTGGTCCTGTTAGATCTTTATCAATAAATAGAAATGGTAATTATATGGTTGTTGCAGGTTCTGATAAAACTTTAAAAATATGGGATATTAGAAATTTTAAAGAATTAGATACTTATTATACTCCAACTCAAGCTAATTCTGTTGATATATCAGATACAGATTTGATTTCTGTTGGTTGGGGTCCTCATATAACTATTTGGAATAATTGTTTCAAGAAGAAACAAAATTCTCCATATATGAATCATATGATTCCAAGTTCACAAATTCAAAATACAAAATTCGTTCCATTTGAAGATTTATTAGGTATTGGACATAATAATGGTTTTGAATCAATTATAGTTCCAGGTTCAGGTGAAGCTAATTTCGATGCATTAGAATTAAATCCATTTGAAACTTCAAAACAAAGACAAGAATCTGAAATTAGATCTTTAATGAATAAATTAAAACCTGATATGATTACTTTAGATCCTAATGTTATAGGTTCAGTTGATAAAAGAGCACCAAGTGAAAGATTAACAACAAAAGAAAAATCACAACAACAACAAGAAAAAGAACAAAACCAAACTCCATTGAAAACTGAAAATGATGTTAATAATTTAATTAATCCAAATGTTAAAGGTAAAAATTCATCATTACGTAAAGCTAAAAGAAAACAAACTCAAAATGTTATAAATGAACGTAGTAAACGTGTTGAAGCAGCTTTAAAGAAAGAAAAAGATTTAAGACGTAAGAAGATAAGTGTTTCTAAAGGTGGTCATGTTGAAAAAGATGATATTTTAGGTAATGCATTATCAAGATTTAATTAATTAACTTGGGAAAGAAGAGAGTAAATACTCTATGTACATTAAATAATACGAAATTATATGAATTGAATCGTGTAACTATTCACCCGCCGCCCCCTTTTGTAGTTGTCAGGTCCTACAACTAGGCTGATGTGTCGAGTCAAAATTAATGATTTGATAAACTACCACATGTTGATAAAATACTCAAATAGTACTCCCGGTTAGCTTAGCGTATGAATGTTAGACTAACACTTCTCAGTAGCTTATGAAACTCTAGACTAATCTCAAAATTCTCAATGATTGATAAATTCATGTACTTTATTAACCATTCTAAAATGCCAACTTACAATATTTGGTTGATTGGTGCATACTTGCAGGTATATCTCATATATTTGTCTTGTAAGTGTTTGATTGAAGTGCATGCTTACAGGTATATCTCATATATTTGTCTTGTAAGTGTTTGGTTGAAGTGCATGCTTGCTCACAGGTATCTGACATACTTGTAATGTATGTATTTGAATGAAGTGCATGCTTGCTTACAGGTATCTGAGATATTTGTTAGTCACGTTATCATTCAAATGAGGAAAAGTTAACAAACCATATAATACAATACAATAAACTAAAATCATAAATTACAATCTACATTTCCAATAACAATACTTTTCTAATTCAATTAAAAATAATATATATAACTAACTATCATTAATCAATTATCATCTTCAAATAATTCTTTATCTAATTCAGCATCAATTTTAAAAGGATCAGGTATAGGTGCTTCAGTATTATACTTTTCTCTAATTGTTTTTATACGATCTATTGATTCAGTAGGTTTAGTATCTTTTAAAATAACTATACCACTCATACCTCTAAATCTTCTAATTGGTATAAATCTATCATTTTTGATAAATGATACATGTTTCAATTGAAATGGTACAACTCTAGTCATATTTTCAAATTGATATGGTTGTTTAACATATTTTTTAGATTCTTCTTCATCTGATAATTCACTGCTATTATTAGTATTACTACTCTTACTTTCTGTAGTTTCTTTTTTATCTTGAGTACTTGCTTCATCATCATCAATATCCATTTTATCTTCTTCCTTTTTAGCTTTATCTTTCTTTGCAGCTCTTGCTTTTGCTCTAACTGTTGTTGATAAAACAAAAGTTGATAATTTTTCAATTTGTTTTTCAACTTGTTGTTCAATTTTAGGTGGATAACTAAATAATTCAGGTGATGTATGACAATTGATTTTAAATTTTGGAATCTTCAAATCTTCTCTAATACCAATTATTGAGGTTGGACTAAATGATAATGATAAGAAATGAGTTAATGGATACCAATACCAATTTTGTGTAAATAATGTTAAACCAACAATTGCTTTCATATTTAATGTATTTGTTAATGTATTTTCTAATTGAATTGTAACATTACGTCCACCTGCATCAATTATACCTTGAGCCAATGCAGCACCAAATTTAGCTAATGAATCTTCATGTTTATTAGAAACTGTTTTAGCTAATTGTTCTTTGAAATCTTTAATTTTTGGGAATGTTTTCTCATTTTGTTGTATTAAAATCATTGATTTAGCAATTGTTGCACCTTGTCTAACAAAATCAACAGAATCTTTAGTTAACGGTTCTAAAACATCAATTGCTGCTTGTAAACCACGACCTGCACATGAAATACCTAAAGCCATTGCAGTACCATAACGAACATGAGGATTATGAGATTCTGATAATAATTCAACAATTGTTGGAACTGTTGTATAATCACGTAATAATATAAATCCAAGACACATAACAGCAACTCTTCTAACATTATCATTAGAATCAGAAACTGCAACGTGTAATAATTTTTTAATTGCTAAATTATTTGATGTACCACAATAAGCTAAAGCTAATGTAAAACAACCACCATAACGTAAATTTGAATCTTGATGTTGAATTAATTTTTCAATTATTGAATCAGCTTGGAATTCTTTACCATAACAAATTAATGCAATACCAATTGATAAAGCACGAACAATTTTTTCATGTTGAGTTTCTTGTGCATAAGTTAACATATCATCTAAAGCAGATTCATTACCAGATCCAAGCATAACTAATCCCATTGAATAAGCAGCAGATTCACCAGATATAGCAGAATCTGTATATAATATAGTTTTCAATTCTTCATAAATTTCTTCATCACATAAAGCCATAGCTGCAACACCAACACCAAGACAAGCACCATGTAAAATAATATCAGTTTTTTTATCATCGGATTGATTACTATTATCAACGATTTGTTTTCTTAAAAATTCAATAACTTCAGAACCATGACCAGCATAAATTAAACCTAAACCATATAATGAACCACCATTTGTATATGGAGAAGAAGTTGAACCTGGTAAATAAGGTTGTAAAACTGAATTTCCTTGAGATAGATTACCTTTATGAATAACACCTAATGCAGCAGTTGCAGAGAATTTTGACCAATTATTAGCTTTACCTAACCATTCTAAATTAGATCTGAAAAATGAATCATCAGTTGTACCAACATGCATGAAAGCATTCTGGAAAGTAACTGCAGAATGGAAAATCGATGATCTACCATCCAAGACTTTTTTAGAATTATTCAAAATTGAAATATCAGTATGATTATTATTTGATAAAAATGTAATATCAAAATCACAAGTTGGAACACCTGATAAAATTTTCTTTAATCTAATAATTTTGATATCAAATTTATTTAATGAATTATCTGAATCTAAAATTGATATTGATTTAGTTAATAATTCTTGTGATGCAACACTAACTAAATCAAAAGCAATTTGATATGCAATAAGAATACTATTTTCATCACCCTCATCATTTGATTGAATAATTAAATCTTTGAAAACTTTATGAGCTAAATTATAATCATTTAATTGAACAATTATTTTAGTAATTATGAAATAATCTGGATTTTTCAAAGATAATAAAATTAAGATGAATGCATTTAAACATTCAGATCTGAATTTGATATTTTCAATAACTGTAGTAGTACAAGTTAAAACATAATTGATTAAACCCATAACTTGTTCTTCATTTGAGCTGGAATCTTTCAACAATTGTTGAATTATATCTTTAACGATATCTAATCTATAACTTTCTAATGAAATACCTAAAGATATTTTATATTCACCTTGTTTAACACATTTATTCAACATTTGTTCAAATATTGAAGTTAATTGATCATCAATAATAATAGAATCATCATCATATTTCAGTTGTGATAATTTAATATATGATTCAATGCATTTAGAAACAATAGTTTCAACAAACTCACTATTTTCATTAACATTAAATTCATCACCACTTAATAAGGAATATTTAACAGATGAATCATAATCACCTAAATTATAGTAAACTTTAGATGCTAATAAAGCTGCTAATTTTCTACTTGAAAATTGTTTATCTTCATATAATTCTTCAATATTTGTAATATTATTTGCAATTTCTGCCCATAATTGATCAACTAATTCATTCAATGATTTTAAAGCATATGATTTTAAAGTTGGATCATGTTCTTCCAATAATGAAAGATATGGTGCGGCAGATGTGATAGCAGCCATTTCAATGTACTCAATTGATTATTCTATAACCTTCAAAGTGATGTATATAGTGGGATCATCATTATCATCACTTCAAGTATAGTTGATGATGGTGTCCAGTGCTCGTTTGCCACCCAGGATTGTAATACGCGAGTCGTGTACAATACTATTAATTACATAATCGATTATATGAATTCGTTGATTTGGCACTTTCGTAATCAATTACGTGAGCCTGGATTTATCCCAGCTCGTTGTCTTTTGTTCTAGACTTTTCGTTCCTCTTGTTTAGCTAACCACTGTGAATTGGCACAAGTGACAAGGTATATGGGCTTGTGCATTTGATTTATGCTTTGTTTATGTTTCCTGATTTGTTCATGAGCACTGAGCTGTACAAACCCCCTTTG
>KV453869.1:4066-97198 GCA_001661425.1 Ogataea arabinofermentans
TGATTGAATGCTAGTGAATTTGTGAGCGTCTAGCACCTTTATATATATAGATCAATAGACTTGAATATGTTTTTAATTATTAGTCTGTAGTTTGAGTAAACCAAACAAAGGGGGTTTGTACAGCTCAGAGCTCATGACCAAATCAGGAAACATAAACAAAGGAATAGCCATTATAACAGGGCAACAACAAGAATGATTAATCAGGCTTGTTTGATTAGTAATCCAGGATAAGGCGTAGGTATGTCTTTCAGTGATTTAAGAGTAATTCCACCGTCTGATATGGCTGCAGCAGTTGCTGGATATAAAGGCATCAATATGGGACATGTGCTAGGTAATCTATTACATCATTTGGTTATTTATTTATTCTAGCTTGCTGTTGTTATCACTAATCTAAGAAGAAATCATCTTGGTGAAGTTCTGTTGCTCAACTATCAATAAAACTTCACCAATAGATAACTGGGGTGCTTAGAAAGTGGCTAGGAGTTGTTTTGGGTCAAAAAGTCTTTTGATAGGTGAAAAACAGGGGAATCCCGGTGAAAATCAATGAAAGAAGGGAATCCCTGTCAAATGTTTTTATGTATGGTAGATCGTACGATAATATAGAGAGTGCTTCTTTTGAAACCTTGTATAGCAATTAATACAATTAGATATGACTAATAGATAACATTGGGTTAGAACCCAATAGCTGGTCAGAAACCCAACTTACGGCCTTGGAAAGGCTTTGGGATTCGCTTTGTACGTAACTTAGTAATGTAATTTTTATTGAACCTTATTTTGCAAAACATTAGGTTTATTGATCGATATCGATATTAAGTTAGATATGATACATTATTATTAGCTGGACGCTAAAAGTTTGTAATTGTTTTTTGGCTTCGTGAATGTGGAGTGTCATATACATACATAGTCATAGGTTTTGAAAACCTATCATCTTTCGAAACTAAAAAAAAAAATACCAGCACCCTAAAGTCCACAACTCTCAAGTGAAAAGGAAAAATGACTTTCAATTCAGTGGTTTTGATATATCACCAACGTTAAACCTCGCATTTCTATCTTTGGTAAGACAACCACGAACAATATCTTGCAACCACTTACATTCACATTCACGACGTAAAATTTCAAAGTCATAATCAACATCAATAATCATCAGTTTTGATCTTGGTTCAAATTTATGCATGAATGGTAACTTCCCAAAACACAGAGCATATACCAACACACCAAAAGACCACATATCTGTTAAATTATCCAAATCCATTGGATTTTGATCAAGTATTCCCGAAGGAGCATATTGGATATTGATCAAGTATTTCCGGAGGAGCATATGGTATTGAACCAATACGATGACCAGGTAACACCATAGTATTTTAATCCTGTTGTGTATGTCGCTGCTGCTGCTGCTGCTGTTGTTGTTGTAGTTGTTGTTGTTGGTTGGGAGCGGTAACATATGATGATTGAATAGGTGATTGGGTCAATGATTGATATGATGGTGCACGAGATGAAAACGGTGAGCCATTCGATGAAGATCTGTTATATTGTCTCCTGTTATTTGAACCACCTATGAATCCAGCCCCTGCTGAATAATTATTCAATGAATAGGAACGATATTGTTTTGCAAAAATAGGAGATGAATTTGAACTACCACCCGATACATTGAATTTCGAAAGTGATGATTGGGAAAACGTAGGCTCATTCAATGATATAGAAGGAGGAACCATTTTGGTTGTTATTTCAGATGATACTTCTGTTTCTATTGGTTTTTCTTCCAAGACTCGTCTTGATAAGGATGAGAATTTAACAGTTGAATCCAAGTCTATTTTGTAAAAATTAGCCATACCGAAATCGCATAACAATATTTTATGATTGTTTTCAATATCAACAAGACAATTTTCCAGTTTGATATCACCATGAAACAGACCCATTCCATGCATGTAATTTAATCCTTCACAAATATTGAGAATATATTTTTTGATCAAAGGAAGTTTTTCAGACAATGGTATAGATGTACCATTACTCTCCCAAGATTTGACAACATCAAATAGAGTACCATCATCATCATCTTCTTCTTCTTTCTCTTCACTGGGATTATTACTTCAGGTACATGATGTACATTCTGTGTTTGAAAATCTATATGTTTATCATCTGAGAGTAATGCATTTTCATCAACACCAAAATATTTCAAATTATCAAATTAAAATAAATCAGGTATATATTCATCTTCAACACCAAGATATTTATTGGATCGACTCTTTGAACTTCCTTTCATTATATTTGAAGGATTGAATTTTTCAAATTTCCCCACAATATTAACATGACTGTTATCCTGACTACTTCTTGGGGGTATTACCATAATAACGTCTTCTACCGTTATCTAAACTGAAATTTGATTTTCATTCTCAAAGAAGGTTCTTCATAATAGTTCATCAGAACTGTATTCATGTCTCCTCTTAATAGAAATCATGTTTGAATCAACAGTGGAGGTTTCAGATTCTGCATCTGATTGCCTTACGATCTCAACGAAGTTGATTAAAGGAACTTGTTCTTCATTATCTATACTGCATAATAGTCGTAGATCAAAGTATGGTACATCAATCAAAGATGGTATTTTGTAATCGGGTGGGATATCATTGTCATTCAAAGTTGATTGTGATGAAAGGTAATTGTATTTTTGCATTTAGATTGCTTCTTGTCAACCTTTGACTTGTGGAGTGGTTGTTGTTATCTCTTGGTAATCCAAATCAAATCTGCCCGCAGAAAGAAGGAATATAAGAAACAATTCATAGACTCACCAAGAAGAGCAAAGGTACAAACAAGTCAAGTTGAAGAGTTAATAACTATACTATACTATAAAGATAACATGACAATTTCCACTTTCTGTTAACAATGAAAATAAAACCCAAAACGTCGATCGACGCAATGAAATATGCAAGTTTTGCAGTTTTCATGTTTTTTGCAAATTGCAGTGGGAATGATAGTTGATAACAAGGGGGGTTACTGTGATAGATGGCAGGGATACTGATATTAAGTATCTAAGGATCTATGATGCTTCAAATACAGATACGGCATCTTGCAAAGATGGTCACACCAAGCAAGAAGTATCTACTGAACAAGATCAAGATGGCAAATGATGAAGGTCTAATAAGTTCATGGATCTACAATCCTAAAAAATCACCAATATATCAAAAGATATTGGAGAATGATGAACTGCACAAACAAAGTGATAAAGTTGATGGTTTCAATCTACAAGGATGGTATGGAATTTTAACAGCATCACATTCAGACATGGATAATCAAACTAGACTTGAAAAATTACATTCTCAACTTTTGAAAGATTTGAAATCATCGGAATTATCACCATCATTTGTATATATATTCAATTATAAACTGTTATGCTATTATAATGAATATATTAAACCAACGCGATCAAGAAGATTTCGTAGAAAAGCTCATAGAAGACAAGAAGCATATAATCTATTAACTCATTCAAAGGATACTGATATAGCTAAAGGTAGACTTTCATTACCTAGACGAAATGCACCATTCCACTTACATAAATTNATGATGGGTAATTTCAATAGAATCCAAAAAGCAGGCTTTTTAGATGATGTTGAAGATAGTATGATGTTGAAAGATGATACAACGATAACAATGATCAATATTGATGACTCTATAGTTAAGATGTCATTAAGTGCTATATTAAACATATATAGAACATTACCTGAACCAAGATACTTACAATTAACACCATATGAACTTGAATGTTTACTTCTAATGTTTATGAAATCAGATACAAATGATGTTGAATTAATTCAACAATTATTACTTTTTTTTGCAGATCTTTTAAAAAATCATGTACCTTTGACAACAATAGAAAAGGCAAAATATGTTTATTTCCATTCTAAAGTTACATTACCACCACCACCACCACCACCACCATCAGCATCATCATCATCATCAAAACAAATGAAGATTACAAATGATGTGTATCAAGATAATTTATTCTCAGCATTAACGAATGATAGACCTAGTTTAAGCGAATTAACTGAAAGAATACAAACAACAACTCCAATTAAAACAACAAAACAAGTTATAGATACATTATTGAAAGTATACGATGATGAAAATTCAACAATTCTTAAAAATGCAGCTTTTAAAATAACTTCAAATAAATCAATATTATCCACATTATTGAATAAATCAACAAACATGAATGAATTATTGAATATAATAGATCTATTTCAATTGAAAAGGTATCATTTGGATTCGTGGTTAACTACTACTCTATTGATCAAATTATTGAAATTTGGTGAATATCCAATAGCTAGATCTATATTAAATGAAATGTATAATTCGTATTTCATGAAATACAACGCTTTAAGTAATAGTGATGAACTTAAAGATAGAATCAATATGGATAGATTAGATTCAGAGAAAGATTATGGAGCTACAGGTTCCTTAATATGGGCAACGAAAAAATCTCATTTGAAAAGATTTGAAAAAAGAAGTGAGATGTTAGATACATGTATTAAAAGATTACAACCTAATAATGAAACAGATCAATTGATTTATTATTCCATGAATCCAGGTCCTATTCTCGCACATGAATTTATATCTATTAACTTACAAGGAACATTAACAGATATTAAGTTGGAACAAATTGAAGAAATACTGATGTTAATTTGTAAGATGCCTGAAGGTGATTGGATATTCAACAAGACGATAATAGAAACAATAAGTGCCTTATTAATTAAATATGATCATGAAATAGAAGGTTTATCGGTTCAATTTAAGAAGCAAACATTAAGAACGTTGGATTTATTACTTCATTTATTTGAAAAAAGTAAATATTTCAATAATAAGATAGAAGAAGTTTTAAAAACTTGGGACTTAAATTATGACGTTTCTAGAATAAGTCAATATCTCATTGGTGATATAATTGATGATTTTACAACACAAGAATTTAAATTTGGAATAAAAAATTACGAGAAGAAAGTATTTGAAGATTCATTTAGGATATTTAAATCTATCAATGAAGAAGAACTACCCACCACCGTTAATCCTAATGAAGATGATGAATTACTAGCTTTAAAGGAAAAAGTTAGATCGCAGTTACTTATATTATATGAGAGTTTCCAATAGTTATACATATGTATATATATCTTAATCCACTATTTTGTACCATTACCCTTTTTAATTCCTTGAATTGCACCAATTGCATTTCTTAAGAAATTTAAATCCTCAGTGATTTCTTCAGGTTTCAAACCAGAACAACCTTGAGATGTCTTAGTACTTGTATGCCTAGTATTTACCTTTTCTTGTCTTTTCAAAAATTCTTCTCCGTATAAGAATTCATTCAATTGAGGATTATCAGTAACTACTTTTGAACTTGTTGAATCTTCACCTGCAGATGAAACGTCACCACCAGTCATAGCACCATGATGTATATGAGAACCAAAAGTGGAGTTACCACCAGCACTATTATTATCTCCTCCGCCTCCACCACCTGAATTATAACCTGAATTTCTTGAATTTGAAGTTAAATTTCTATTAACTTTTTGTCTTTTACGACTAGTTGTACCTGATCCATAACCTGTTCCGGTACCATTCCCAGTTCCATTCCCAGTTCCAGTACCTGCTGAATCATATGAATCTTCAGGATTACTAACATGTAATGAATTCCCATCATATCTTTTAGTATGATTTCTACGGGATCTTCTTTCACCAGGGAAGAAAAAGGAAGATGAAGATTCAAAACCTGAATTATAGCCTATATCTTTTGAATTATTAGATGATGTACCACCATTATTATTATTATTATATCTTGAATTTGTATGAGTTGTTGAAGATGAAGAAGTAGCTATATCTAATAATGCTTTATCTTCTTTTAATTGTTTAATCTTACGAACTATCCTTTCATGTAATTTCAATTTAACCAATTCAATAATTTTTAATCTTTCTTCAACAGCTTTATCATAATCTAATTTAAATTCTTTATTTACAAATTGAACTTGATATTCTTCACTTAATTTTAATCTAACTAATTCACAATCTCTTTGTTCTTCAAAATCTTTAATTTTTTGTAAAAATTGAGGATTATCACCTGAATGTAAAGAACTTAATTTATATTGTAATTGAATTAAAGAATCTCTATAATAATAATCTTTATCATTATGAAATTGATCTTCAATTTTATTTAATTTAGTTTGAATTTGTTGACGTCTTTTATCTTTCTTACTCAATGGAGGACCTCCTAGACCATCCATATTCGTTGACTGAAGAGATACCTGTGGTATTGAAGGCTGTTGCATCGTTAATAGTATAATAATAGTATACCAGATAAAATATACATAGTATTTATCATACATTAACAGTACTAATTTGATTAAAATTGATTAATTTAATATTCAGAAATGGTGTAAAGATGTGTTAATATAATCAATTACATAATCATATGTTTGCTATAATGTCACAAGCTATTATCTGTAGCCATGATTCGTAGATAACGGTGTGGCATAGTAGTCAATTGGGCTCAAGATTAACAACTAACGGAAGATTATCATGCTCACAATAACAGAAGGTATTTACTCTATCCGAGCAGCCAATTGAGGCACCATACTGGCTCTCAAAAGAGTAGTTGGAAATGGGTTTAGTTTCCCTTGAAAATTTCAAGGAGTTACTGGTGAGATCGACCAATTCTGCGGTAAAGCAGAGCCTACAATTGATTTCCAATTTAGCTTTATCAATTTAATATATCACAATAACACAATGCGAGATTAGTAGTTAGAAACGGTTTAAGTGAAACTAAGACTGGTGAAATAAAGATAAAAATAGAATAAAATGACAATTGAAATCAAAGTTGATGTTTGAAGAGCATACCTATCAAAGTATATGAAAGAACGAAAACCTTGAAAGTCAATTAAATAACCTTATCAAGAGCTTGTACTATATCTAAATTTCAGTTTTGAGTCCAAAACTCAGTAAGTCTCCCTTATTATATAAACAATAAATGATTCCTTTACGTTTGAAAAAACGTGACTGTTTTGGAGAGTCTATTTTATATTTGAAACTACCTGGATCTGTCTACTATCATTAGTATTACCGTTGAAGAAATGATCATCTCTATTATAGAGTTAGGCAGTTTTTATATCAATCTTAAGTGAAACCGAAGCCTTCTTTATCTTATTGAATGAGGTCATGAAACTTCTTGACTGGCTTTTAACATCTATCTTTTTAGACTCGCTACACGTTTTTCGTTCTGTAGTAAAAGTGATATCTGAAGACCTTCAGATTTTCTCCAGTACTATGTTTCTCTATTTGGTGATGTAGAAACAACAAGAATATTTTGCTGAGAATCCTCTATATGTAGTTAACCCCACTCCTCAAGATCGCAAGTATTTGCATTCAAATGTAGACCAGTCGAGAACGTAACAGCTAGATTATTTCAAAATGAAGAGGTAAACTACTCGAGAAGGTTCAAAGTCTGGTGGATACATTCGTCATGCTCGAGAACCTTTCAGACTAGAATGATTTCCCTGTAACTTACCTTTTTAATTCATCTAGTGTCACTAGATTACTTTCAAACTGAGGTTTTGGGCATCCCAGGGGCCGACTACTTCATGAATTTGAACCGGGCTTTACTCAGTCAGTTATCGGTCGAAGCCTCGCAACTTATGAAGCTGGCTACCTTTAGAATTTCTTTACTTATATATCTTCTTCCACACAATATACAAGTCTATAAGAAACCATGGTCCATGCTTCAGTTTATTTTATGAAGTTTTCTAGATATTGGAAATAATGCTATCTCTACCGAGTTGCAATTGAGAACAAGTTATTTATAGTTGCTATTTTCATTTCACTCCCTGAGCAGAAGTTAACCGAGTGTATGGAGGTCAGCTTATTTTATGTATGAAACCTAGCTTCAGGTCTTTTCTTGGTAGAAGTCACCCTTCTTGTGATGATTCGACAAACTTCTGTTATCTTCTGGTACTCTGATCTGTTTCCCAGCCATAAGCTCAGTCATTTGAAGCTCCTGACCAAACACAATACCATAATAACTTGTTGGTTATATATAGTGTAAGCTATATAATTTGGATGATGAAGTTATCAATGAGGTTGGAAATTCTGTCTCTTTAATTAAAATAAGAGCAACAACGAAAAGAAGCTATTTTTCCACTATCTTCCTTTCTCTTTCAGAAGCCAAAAGAATCATCTTGGCCCAACTCTGAAAGGAACCTCCTGTCACAAATAGCAGCTGTTCAATACATGCCCTATGGACCTAGGATGTTATGCTCTTTAAACACATTCTACTATTTAACTGCGACGCCCTAAGTGTGGTAGAGTGTGGTAATCAATGACTAAGCAAAATATCACGTGCCCAGAAAATAATGGTAGGCTATCAACCCGAAAACTAAACTACACTGTTTAAGATTTCAATTTTTCTGAATTATCCATACAATTTTTTTCTACATAATTATTTTCACCTAGTTTGATACATCAAAGGGTTAACTGGTAGCAAATTTTTTCAATTGAAATTATTTTAGGCGAAATTCATCAGTTAATAGACCGATTATGGATTCTGAAACCACCGACAACAATACCGGTACACCTCCTCCTCCTTCCTCTGCACCAGCAAAGCCATCTGCATCACAAACACAGCTACCTCCAATTGCAGCTTTATTTTTATCTAAATTTGATGTTCACACCGGATATGATTTGAAGTGGTATAGATCATTGAATTCAAATACGTACTCTTCAAAAGGATTGGAGTTCAAATCTTTACCTTCGGGATTACACTCAGTGAGTAACGATGTTATCTGTTTTACCCAAGAGAAATGTACTGAAATATCGACCGGAGCTTCTCCTGATCATAACTTAATATATGGTATGTCGATATACAGACAGAATAAGCAAGAACAGCAACTGGATACAAACACTGGTGCTGTGGATAGAGACCAGGTAAAGATGTACTCATTGGGTATTTTGATTGATCCTGCACATTTGAGCGATGCTGGCACACCTGTGACTTGGAAACCCAAGTTTTACTCAGCTTGCTGGGGATATAGAAGTGACCTAGATAAACTATTGTCTGACTTCATGACCTCAGATGATAGCGACCAGGAAGATCTTTTCTGCGACAACTTCGAACAGTATTATGAAATACATAAATTTAGAGGCCCTAATGATTTAACCAATAAGTTCAAGGATATAATGAAATCAGTTAATATAAATAGAAGAAAATCGATTCAAACACTGATCAATGAGGAATTGAACACCAACGAAAGTAATGCCAGTATCACTGAGAATGGCACCTCTGCGGCAACGTCTGTCTCAGAACCATCAATACCGAAATGTGATTCTGCACTATATGATGTTGCGATAGATGACGAGCATATGATTAGCGGACTGTTACCATTACTAGAAAAGATGGGACCTTTGATATTCAAGATTTGGAAGCTTTCACTGTTGCGTAAGAAGATTATCCTATATTCACCACAGCAGGCTTCTACTTTTGCTATTCCATGCGATGATGGGTCACATGATGTTTCACAAAGAGAGAAGAGAGCATCCATTAGCGACTTCTCCAAATTCATCTATTGTATTTCATTGATTTCATCCATTCCTAAGGAAATCAGACTTCCACTGATAAAATCAGGTGTGGTGAACCTTGATGATCTGGAATTCAATACACCTCTTTACAATATATGTGTGAATGATATTTCATTCATAAAATCCATTAAGAACGGTTTCTTGGCTTCAACAACTGATCAGATTATTCTTGAGAAATGTGAACTTTATGACTACTCGTTAAAACTAGAGTCAATCAACCTAATGAATCACATAAACGAGGATTGTACATGTGATGATGATGACCTAATCCCCAAAATTGCCAGATCTGGTGATAAAACAAGAGAGGCTAAATTAGCAACCTCAAGAGACTTTCAAAGATACAAACTTTTGTATTGGAACTTCTTCTCTGAGAGTAATGTCGAGGACTCAATTGGCTTTTTGAATAAGAATGAGATTGACAACCAGGAGATCAGCTTACCACAATATGCCAAGAAAACAACGGAGCCTGTCTCTGTTAGAGAATTCTTCTGGAAAGCGTTCTCGTGGTGGGCTACTGCAGGAGGAATGGAATCCAAGCAAGATGAATACGAAATAGAGTTTGCTTTGTTCGATGATTTGAGTAAAGATGAGATCGAGAAGCTGGTTTCTTTGCTGGGATACTTTCAAAAATTGACTATTAAGTTGTTCAATCTGTTGATAGACATTGTGAACAACTCTGAATCTGATCATCTAAACGAGCAAAATCTGGATGAAAACTCAATAGACCCTGAGAGCACAAGAGTAAATGGATCCGAAAATGAGCCCCTTGTACCAGGTGCTCCCAAGAATGAGAGACAAAATTCAGGTAAAACTATATGGATTGAGTCTCAAGATGTTTATGAAATGGGATTGGATCCATACAGCTCTAGTGATTGTGAGTTTTTGATTGAGCTTATCAGTGTTTGGTGGGGAAAAGAGGCCAAGATTGGTGGTTATTTGGGAAATATGTGCTGTATCTAGATACTTGGTATTTTTGGGATTTTTTTTAGCTTTGCAATAAACTGCTTTGTTCATTACTTGAAAAACATTTCAACTGTGTAGCGGACCTCATGTTTTAATACCATATTTTGTATGCATTTGCAAGATTATAGTAAGTAATAGAGAGAGCAGTCTATCTAAAAAAACGTTACAATACACGTTCGAAGGCCAATATACACAGGAAGGTATTTACTTCTTAGATATTTGTAATTCATTAAATCAATTAAAAGGGAAGAAAGAAAAATCAGAATGAGTTGAAAGAGCCTATAAGTCAGGAATGATCCATCGGGATCAAAAAATGTCATTCAAAACGTAAAAAAATGTCTTATAGAAATCTGTATATGAACAGAAAAAGATTAGTAAAATGGGTGATGGTAAGAAGTGAGATAATATAAAAGTTGACTAATTGCTTCTGCCTAAAGCTTTATCCCAGGTTGGCTTAGTTTCCTTAATCCAGTGATCAAATCTGTCCACGGCAGAGCTGTAATTATCTAAAGCAGGTCTGACATCAAGGAAAAAAGTAGGCATTCCACTGTCATCATCTGGACCACCATAATAATCAATAACGTATCTGACTTTTTCCCATCCACCCTTACCGTCGTTTCTGAGAACTGTCCAGTCATGTCTATCAAATGGCTTATCGGCATTGAAAGATTGTGGGAAAAAGTATCCCAAAATCCCATGCATTCTAGCTCTTGGAGACAAGTCAAAAGGTCTACCAGTGAATTTCAATAGCCTAGGTTCGACTTTTGTCTCTTCAGTATGTGGCTTTTCCCACTCTAGAATTTCTGCCCAAGCACCTTCATTAAGGAAATTGTGAATGCTCACCATGGATTCCACCGCATCTTCAGGAACATCACCTTTACCTTTTCTCAGCATGGCATTGAACATTTGTTGAGGTGATGGGTACTCCCACACTCCGTTGTCATCGGTTTCTCCTCTAGGAATAGTAGATAGCGTTCTTTCAGTTGGTAAATCGATCGTTTGGCCAGGAGCCTTTTCTGGCGATATTGTGTAAGGCATATTATTTAAAGGATTAAGATCAGCGGAAGAAGAGTCAGTTCCATTTTTGCTGATAACAGGACATGCTGTAGTAGCCAGTTTTGAATGATCCATCGGACATTTTGCCTGTAAGAGATATGAAAAAATAGATCTCGTTAGTAAAGTGAAACATTTATTTTTATAGTCAAATTTAGTTATGATTGTTACTTACCAAACCTGATTTTGAAGGTATACTCGTCTGCGTTTGAGGTTTTGGAGAATCTGCCCAGAAAAAACCCATGATTATTGTTGAACTTTAGTTGTGAATGCTTTGGATTCAAGTGCTGTAAAGGTGATTAGTAAAGAAAATTTGAAACCAGTTGTTAAGTGACGATGCGTAATAGGGATAGCTAGCTTTTAATCTTCAGCAGAATACTGTAATTATGAGCTACTTTAATGTCTTTATCTGTACAGATTTCTTGATATAACAGCAGATCAGGCTTCAAATGAAAGTGTTATCAAGCAGGTAAGCAGTAATAAGTTGCTTTAATTGGAGCGAAATTTTTAACGTCTTTTTTCGGGCCAAATTTGATTAGATAATCTTTTTTTTTCTTTTTTTTTCAGTCTCGGAGAAGTTGATGAGGATTTGGGGAAGTTGATTAAGAGAGTAGAGTATTTGGAGTGTTTCTAAAGACACTTATTTATACTAGAGTAGCATCAATGTCCGATTTAATAGAAACAGAAGAGCAGATACTCGCAAGACATAAGAAGGAAGTGAGAGACCTAGTGGCTACCACTACTGGGATGAAGAAGCAGGCCAGCAAATCTAAGAAGAAGGAGGTGATGAAGAAGATATCTGAATTGGAGGCTGCTTTGAAGTCCCGACACCAACAAGAGCTCAAAGCACTTGGAAATACAGGAACTGAGACAGTTGATAATGAAGACGAAGATGATTTCAGCCCCGAAAAGCTTCTTGCTCAGCTCGAACTCTCCCAGAATGAACCTGTGGTTCAAACACAAACTCAAACAAATTCACAGCCACAACAGAATCAGCCTAAGAAGAAACGTAATAGACAGAAGGAAAAACTGGCTAAGCGTGATGCTGAGATGAAGAAAATGCAAGAAGATGCTCAGAAGGAAGCCAACGCACAACCTGATGTTCGTGCCATGGAGTTGAACAACATCGCTGAACTTTGTAAGATTTCAAAATTGAAGCAGCACGACATCACACCAGATGGTCATTGTTTATTCGCATCAATAGCCGATCAATTAAAGCAGAGGCATGATATGGATGTATCTGTCCAGGAGCTAAGAACCAAAGCTGCAAATCATATGAGAGAAAATCCAGAAACTTATGCTCCGTACTTATTCGACGAGAAAACTATGACCATGAAGGGAATTGAAGAATATACCAACGAAATTGAGAATACAACGCTATGGGGTGGTGACTTGGAGATTATGGCATTATCCAAAGAGTTTGATTGTCCTATTAGCGTAATGATGAGTGGGAGGGCATCTTTGAGATTGAACGAAGAAGGCCAACAGCCCGAGTTGAAGCTAGTTTATTACCAACATTCTTTTGGGCTAGGTGAACATTATAACTCTTTAAGAGATCTTACTGTGGAATCGATATAGCTGCTAGTTTCTGATTGATTACTGCAACCTGCTTTGGTTTTATGTACAAAGTTTTTGTTTATATATATATACAGAAATCATATCATCTATTTTCTAGATTTTGCGGCAGCTGCTTTAAACGTCATAATATCACCGTCTTCAACAATATAACTCTTACCAACTCTGCCGATTTTTCCCTTTGATTTCAAAATTTTCTCATCAAATGGAGGATTATAGTCTTTAACGTCCTCATACTTAATCACTTCCGCATTAATGAAACTTTTTTCAAAGTCAGTATGGATAACACCAGCAGCCTTTGGACATAGCGTATTCTGTCTGATAGTCCATTGTCTCGCTTCGATTGGACCACAAGTATAAAAGCTGATCAACTTCAATTGCCTTCTCATTTCTTGAATGATCTCCGATAGAGACGAGTTGTCCATATCAACCTCATCTCCAAGTTCAGCTAGTTTCGTTTCATAAGATGCCGAAAACAAGATAACAGGAGAGCCTGGGGCATTTTCCTCAACCCAACTTTTGATATCATTCAAAAACTCGTTGCTTTGTGCCAAAAAGTCTTGTTCACTAACATTCACCAAGAAGACAGCAGGTTTAGCCGTTAACAGGTTATGTGTGTTTAAGATGTCTATCTGATCGTCTGACCAGTCAACTTTATTGATGACCCTCTGACCTTCCATCATCAGATCGTACACGACATTCAAAGTATCAATTTCCAGTTGCATATTAGAAGCTTCATGTGTCTGCCTAGAATTCATTATCTTCAACTGCTTAGTCAATCTTTCCAATGCGTTTTCAACAAACTCCATATCCTTTAATAGTAGCTCATCTAAAACAATACTCAAATCTCTAACTGGGTCCACATTCCCTTCAATATGCGTGATATCGTCATCCCTGAAGGCCCTCACAACTTGAAATATACCATCCACAGATCTGATGTCGTTCAAAAAAGCATTCCCAAGTCCCTTGTTGTCCGAAGCACCTCTAACTAACCCGGCAATATCAAAAATCTTTAAAACAGCAGGCAGCTTCTTTTTGGAACCGTACAACTTCGAAAGATGATCCAAAGTTGATGAAGGTACAAGAACTCTTGCCTCCTCAGGTTCAATAGTGGCAAATGGATAGTTCGCAGGGTTTCCCAACTTGGATCTTGTGATTGCTTGAAAAAATGTCGATTTACCAACGTTGGCCAAACCAACTATACCACTCGTCAAATTATTTGAGGGTCTTCCAAACAATTTCTTCGCCTGCACTACATCTCCCTTCTTGACTACCGTCGAATAGCATCTCCCAAGAACGCGGATCGACATTTGTTGATATGAAGCTCCCCTTAACTGTCACCTGTGTACCCTTGTCAAAGTTTACCAAAGAAATGGTGATACGAGAACCTGTGAAAAATCGGCACGTTCTGAAAAGTCAGCCGCAGGCGATCCACGTGACCCAATTAAGTATCCGGGAGCACTGAGTAAAGAGTGAAGTGACAGAAACCGAAGATGATTGTTATATATATGTTTCTAAGATGAAGAGCCGGCTGGAAACATAATTTGGAAAGATTTTCAAGGACCCACCATCACTGACTGCTGAAATTGTTGAATGATGGTAGTAATTGACGAGCTTCAGTGAGGGTGTACACATTACTATCTACTCATGGCCCTTATCTACGTTTCTGACCAACTGTTGATACACAATGAAACTTCACCAATAGATAACTGAAGTGGTTAGCAAGTTGCTAGGCGTTGTTACACCAAACTCTTAACTTTGATGTCACCAGTAGCATCTTCAATCTGATCTTTCATATCTGAACTGTGATTAACTAGTTCAGTGTCGGCATTTCAATTCTGCAACAGAAATATCGATAACGTAGTTCATTCTGATAAGCTGAAATACTTGAACTCTTGATAGTTTCAAAAAATAAGAATGAAATGTATATTATTCAGATTATGGTGTTTATGTGGTTACTGTTGTTACTGAGACCGATGCTCTATCTACGGAAAATGAATTCAACGTTGCTGAAAAGATTGGTATACTGAGGTATCTTTCCTCAAAGTGTTTACTTCTAATCACTAGCAAAAGTCACACGTCTAATCACGTCTGTTGTTATTAGACTGGGTAATCAAGAGTTTTTCAATATATCTTTCTCATTTCCATTATTTGCTCTTTTGTAACTAATGATTCTCTTTCAAGATTGGCATTTATTCCGTTCCAATTTTGTGAAGATTTTTTCTTCCATGACTTATTGTATTTAAAATAGATTGTATCTGAAACAGATTGCTTCGAAACTTCTCTGTACTTTCAAATTAAGAAGTTCTGCCTCGTCAGAGTTCATATTGAGTGCTTCATCACTAGGGTAAAACAAAGACGGATGAAACCCTTTGCTGATTGAACTAACTTGCAATCAAAGCTTAAGCGTGCTATTTTGAAGTAGCAATGATTTGATACTTGAAATCTCTTGAATCATTTAATTCTAAAGGAAAACGGATCCACAATAAAGAAAAACTATCTTACTATAATTACCCACCCCTTCATTTTTATGAGAGGATCTTTGTCAGCTCCTGACATATTTAAAATATCCAGATATGACGAATCGGTCAAGCTGACAGACAACGGGGATAGATATTGAATAGATAATCCATTTGCCTGGACAGACATCCTGTTAGTTGAGAGAGATTTTAAACAGAATAGGGTATCTATTCTTCAATAAGAGACAGGAATACTTGGTGTATACTTGGAATTATTTAGTATTGAAGGATGCTACAAGGCGTTGGCGGTGAATTAAGTCTCTTCTATTGTGCCACATGCATCAATAACTACAAAACAATGTGCTCAATCGATTTTGAGAAGATATCCACAAGATTGACTCTATGAATAGAGTGCATATGAACTTCAAAAGTGAAGCTTTGTCTGGAAACGAAACAGCATAGCACCCTAGTCTTGAAGAACTCGGAATGTTGTCAGTTGCGTTGCACCCGCATCCGATGAGCTCGACAAGTCTACAGATACCTTTCTATATGACGCAACGATCATGCCACATATATAATTTGATGATGGGCAGAAAACCCTTTCAAAAATTCACTCTCGTGGTATGCATAAGTACTTAAAAACAAGCGAGTAAATTCAACTTTGTAAGTAAGGGTGCTAAAGATTTATAAAAAGACTTCCGAATTGGTTATTCTCAGTGTTGCAATTGGGCGATCCTTTCTTCAGAAGTCATTGTGTACTTTTAATATATAGAATCGGTAATCTTTATTTTCTAATATAAATAACATATATACATAAAATATAGTATAGAAGATTTTACACCTTGACTGTCTCTTTGGAATTCTTACTCGTGGTCGTGTTCTTACTAATCTCACTCCACAACTATTTGGTTTAATAATCTTCAACACCCTACCATAAACCAAAGATTGTAATACTATCAGTTCATACCTAACATATGTTTGAATTTGGCAAACTTTAACTTTCCCAAAGCTTTTGTGAATATGTCAGCTATGTTCTCATGAGTACTGACCTGAGCAATATTCAAGTGTGGACCAACAGCATTTCTAACAAAATGAAATTTAATATCAATGTGTTTGGTACGTTCATGATGAGCTGGGTGTTCAGCTAGTGATATACAACCAGTATTATCGACAAAGACAGTTGGTTTACTAGTAGATGTAATTCCATTTTGATTTAGGAGACTAGCTATCCAGATCACTTCTTTAACAGCATCAGCAAGAGCCATATATTCAGATTCAGTAGACGATAATGCCACTGTTGGTTGTTTCTTACTTTTCCAATTAATTGCACCATTCCCAATTTTAAAGACATAACAGTAGTAGACTTTCGATCTTGCTTGTCACCAGCCCAGTCAGCATCAGAGAAACCATGTATTTGAAAAACAGGTGTAGCAGTATAGGTGAGTGTCTGTCCAAATGTACCTTTCAAATATCTTAGAACTTTCTTCGCTGTGGTCAGGTGTAATTCAGTTGGTGCTTGTAGATATCTACTCGATAATGACACAGAGAATGAGATAATGGTTATAGGGTGCTTGTAGCGTTATATGTTGATGATCTATTGCTCCTATCTGACTCCGATGCTGCTGTGACTCAGGTGAAACAGTTGCTATGTTCTAACTTTAGCATGAAAGACCTAGGTCTTGTTCACACGTTTCTTGGTATGGATATTGGTCAACATAATGGTTCTGTGACGTTAGGTCTCTCGTCGTATCTCACGACTTTGCTTGCGAACTATAATACGCTGGACTGCAATCCTTTGCCTACTCCTATTGCTGAAGGTGTTGATTTTGTTCATGATCGCTCTCCGTTACTTCGTGATCCGACTGAGTATCGTAGCCTGGTGGGAAAACTAATCTTTGCTGCGAATACTGCACGTCCAGATCTCTCATTCTCTGTGTCATTATTAAGTAGATATCTACAAGCACCAACTGAATTACACCTGACCACAGCGAAGAAAGTTCTAAGATATTTGAAAGGTATATACACTTGGACAGACACTCACCTATACTGTCTCTTTATAATCTGGACGATTTTGAAATCTCTTTGGAGATTTTGAATGATTCGTTCGACTCGTGGTCGTGTTCTTACTAATCTCACTTCCACAACTATTTGGTTTAATAATCTTCAACACTCAGAAATTGAAATTATAGCAGAAACTGTTCAGCACTAGTAAATCTCTTTATGAAATATTGTCTTCACTAGTTGAATCACGGTCTTTCTGCAGTATATCCTAGATGAATACATAGATAGCTGACACTGCCTCAAATCAATTAGGCTCTATAATAGATTTGAATCAAGAATAGATCGTGTAGATTTTCATTTCTAGGCTCTCTGCTTGAGATGGATGAGAAAAGAAGTATTCAACATGAAATGGGTCCACCAGGAAAATTCACAAATGACATCATATTGGTGGACTTACTGACTTTATCAATAACACTCGCCAAGAGCTGACTGATTGCTAATCTTCCGAAGTTGCTACCGCTCTTAGTATATACTGTATATAACTTGGTAATTGTGAATAAGTAAGTGGATTGGATTTGGGAACACTGAAAACATTTGTTAAGTTTCGGATAAAGATTGTTCCATCTGCTGTCACTTGCTACTCATTTACACCCGGGTAATTACTACTTGAGGAAACTTCTGTGCTTGATTGGTAGCTCGACAAAACTACACCTGAAAAGCCCAAACGGCTGAAAGATCACGGAAATGTAACAACCTAATCTCCTTAATGTTTGTATCCTGAAACAATACTCAGTTGGGGGCCGAGACGAGATGTAGGCAGTTCGGGGCAGAACAACTTCTGTCAGGATATATGAGGAATTGCGACAGGGTCAGTAAACATGTAACATTGCGATCCAAATAAGGATATGGCTCACTTCAGCAAAGACATACTTTGGTTGCATATCTCTTCATGTTAGTAAATTGATATCACTGCTGAACCGTTCTTTGTGAAACTGCAGGTTGAGACAAATATACCATTCCCGTTATGTTGTGCACGGCCTTACTTTTTTGGTGAGCTAAAAAATAAAATTCCCTGTTCGGGAATCTTTCAGGGCAATGAGCTACTTACAGCCAGGGTGGAGCAAACCAAGATTTTGAGGTGACTTTTTCCAACCACCAACCTTACCAAAAATTCCCGCCCTATATAAAACTTTGCAATTAGAGGATTATGTAAATATGGAAATATAATGCTAGTGTTCTACTATGCCCTTACATAATTATTTTTTGGTTGGTGATTTTGAGACCAAATTTCAACCCAAATTGCACTCACGTGTCCTTTTTTTTTCTCCAACCAGCTTGTTTGCTCCACCCTGCTTACAACTACTAACTGGATGAAAAATGTGACCCCGGTAGAGACAGTCAGAGCATAAGAGAGTGCAATCGAGTGAAACGAAGTTTCTTTTCATCCAGAAGATAGATTTTGGCTAGTAATAAAATGCCCATTTCTGTGTCTGTATTCTGCTGCGACGGTAGCCAATCAAACCGGTATGAGACCGCGGTGGTAGCATCGGTATTTATTTTGAGTTATGCTTTATCAAGCGGTCGTAGATCGAATCAAATCCTTGTTCAATTTATCACATGAATTATAGAGTATCCGAATGATGATAGAAAGCTACACACACACACAAGCACATTTGAAGACGAAAATGCAAGGGCGATAAAGATTATTAACATAAAAAGCCGTAGTTATGCTCACCCTTCCCTTCAATCAACAACGAAGGAAGAAGCTCAAACACAGGAGATATGGGAACAGAGGGCAAAGTGGAATAAACATGGACATAAATTTAAAGCTAAAACTATAACGATTGGGAAAACGGGAGAAAAAAACGAACAAAAAACAAAAAAAAATAGCACAGAATAGTAAACGTTCTAAAAGAATTAAAGCACAGAAAAGTAAAGAAAAAAAGTACAGTAAAGTAAACTCAGAGTTTCAGTATGTAGCGAAGAGTGATCCAACCAAAGACAACGCATGAACTCAATTAAATCTTCTCTTTTTAAGGCATTTCCCATCGTCATAATCATCTGAATTCGAACTTGAGCTGTAATTGTTAGAATTATTTTGAATGATACCACCTTTGTCAGCAGCAATTTGAATTGGAGTTACATTTTGTACAGCTGACGACCCACCAACACCACCAACGTAAAATGGAGGTAGTAACAGCATTGAATTTGAAGATGTAGAAAAGTTTCCAGAACAAGGAGCAACATTGTACGAATAATAGGCTGTAGCGGACGAGGATGAAGACGCAGATGAAGAACAAGATGAAACAGATGACATAGTTGAGGTGATTGGTGTAGTCCCTGGTGTAGGCAAGACTGTTGCACCATAACTGCTGTTACTATTTGGTGGCAATCTTGTACTAGTATCAATATGTAGTGATCTTAAGGCAGTGATGGATTGAGATCTTGAATGACGATTACTCGCAATCTGATGTTGTAAACTATTACTGTTGGTATTAGAAACGGTATTATGGCTAATGCTGTTGCTGTTGTTGTTAATGATACCGTTGTGATGATGATGCTGATGATGGAGGTTTGTAGGCGAGGCTATTGGTGAGATCGGTAAGCCAGCACTTGAATAAATCACGAAATCTGAAACTGAAGGATTTGAATAGTTGGCGAGCATCTGGTTAGTGTATCTGTTGAACAACGTATCCATCTCTTGTTGCTTTCTCAGTAAGCTATTTGCAAGGTTGATCAAATTCCCTATGATTTTATGCGTTGGGGTCAAAGACGAATGCGATGGTGAATGTGATGGAGATGATAATGGAGACTTGCTAAAATACTTCACCTCGATTGAAATATGTGATTCCAACACCGACTTCAATAGTGAGCTTTCAAGAGCATTGAATTCATGATCAAGGCAATCTATACCGTTTGGATTCTTAATAGCAATGTTAGTCAACAAGATGGAAGCAGTAGCAATGGAACTGGCAGAGTAATTGAAACAAACCTCTTGATTGAATTGAGATAGTTCGCATAAGTACAACGATCCAATTTTTCTCTCGATATGGTTTGGTTGATGAATTGTAATGAACATATCCAAAAATGAATCAGCCGTTGGGAATGAAAGATCCCATTTTAAAGTGGTCAAGATCTTGAATTCCAAATTCAGGAAATCCTTTTTCCTGGATAAGTCGTAGCCGGCACGCTTGATCAAAGCATCAATCAGTTTACCCTTTGGCTTGTTTTCGTTATACTTGGAACTAATCCATAAACAACAGTAGCCGTGAAACTTATAGTCAGATTCCACAATTTCTTCTTGAGAAGTAAATGTATCCAATAGATTGACAGCAAGTGAAAAAGTAGTAAAAGACCAATGTAATCTTTCAACCACATCAAAAATGGAATTCAAGATTCCATCTCTAGCTATCCATAAATTGGGTTGTAGTGGTTGAGCAACAGGCTTTTGCTCCAAGTTCAACTCCAAGCTGGATATATGGGAGTGAATATTGTTTCTATATTCTTGAATAATAGATTGATGAGTGCGTCTTTCCATGAACTGAACAACTGCATCATTTTTGGTCTGCTGTCTTGTACACATGGTGCTGATGATAAATAATGTAAGCTAATTTTTTGAAATTGGAAATGTATGATTCGTATAGGGAAATAGAGTGATGATGATAAGTATCTCTTTTTCCTTAGTAATACAAGCGTTGTGAAAAGCTTTTTTGTTTGTTTGTTTTAAATGTCAATGCAGGGGATCGTTAAATGCAAATCAGATAGAGGCGAGCTGTTGATTTTGGTGATTGTTTAAAAAAGAAATGAATCGTGTGAATGTTGAGAAAAAAAAAAACAATATGCAATGAATGTAATGAATATCTTCGGATGATTTTTTGTGTGAAAGAAGGAATGCAAGTCAAATGTTCAATTGGTACCAAAGAAGATGAAAATGAATGGATTGATCTTTTTTTTTTCTTTTGAAAAGTGTTTTTTTTTTGGGTAATGTAAACGTGAAAAATAAAATGTAAATTTGAAGGTAAAAGTAAACTTGTTCAGAAAAATATGAATCTAGATGAGATATGCAAAGAAAATGTAAATATATGGGTGTGTTTGGTTTCAATTGAGTTCATAGAATCTTTCCAGACGAATTAAGGTTGAAAAAATGTAATTCTCCTTCAAGAAAAAGAGTAGCTAGGAAGATGAAAATAAAAAATTGGTGCCAAGTAAGTGCAATTGAAATAGAAATTGAAGGGTAACTAATATGACTTAGGTTGATATTGTCGATATGATGATGAATATGATGTTGTGTGGTGAAAGAGGTTGTGGTACCCAGCAAAAGGATGGATGAAGATGTTAGTCTTACGAATGAAAGCTGCAAAAAATGATGGTGTAGCCAAGCCAACGGGAAAGATGCAGATAGTACGTGAAGATGAAGAGCAGTAACAAAAAAGTCAAGAAAGATGATTCCAAAAGATGGTCAAAGGATGTTGATGATAAAATCTAGAGAATATATAGAGAGAAAAGAAAGATAGATCTAAATATATATATATACATATATGGCCAACGAAATGGAAAATCACCACTTCCACTCACTCATATCGAAATGCTCAAACCCCAAACTGCAAACCCTCACTGTACGCACACACTCACTAAATATTTTCATGCACATCACCACTTTTCCCCACAGCCTCTTACTGCTTTAGAGTGAATAGCTTGAATTCACTTTGATTAGCCTCACATCCACACACAGGTTTCCATTCTGCTTTGCCCTCCACTGGCCTGGCATGGCCTGGTATGACCTGGTATGGCCTGGTATGGCCTGGCCCTTCACTGACCTGATTTGATTTAACCAGCTGCTGTAGTCTATTTGACTATTATCAATTTGAACTCTTCCAATCTGGTCTCAATTAACCTTCACTTCACTGTTTATTTCTTCATGTCAGAATGTTAGATTTGACCTTCAGGTTGAATCTCTAATCTTGATCTTTTCACCATCGGAATCTACTTCTGCACATACCCAGTTGGGTAAGTGCCAGATTGTCTGGAGCGGCACAGTTTCTTTGGCCTCAAACATACCTATTTGGGTAACCACCAATCTGGCCTGTCCACTATCGCACTCCAGGCACCACCCAATTCCGCTTTTCTTTTGCTCCGCTCAACGTGATATATAGTTCTCACTCCTGGCCGCGTAAGAGGCCGCACACCGGAAACTCTCACCTTGAGGACGGTTTCCACCACGACCACCCCGGGAGTATTTACGTAGCTATGGCTCTCTCTATCTCTATATAATAATTAATGTATGGCTACCAAAGCACCCTGTTGGAGAGAATCGCCGTTGCACATCCAAAACTAGTGGTCAGCTACAGACCAGACCCAGTTCTACGTCAAAGTATAGTTACTTAACTAACCTATACTTGAATTTACTGAAAAAACGGTGAATCAAATACTTATCGTGTAGGACATCTTAAGTCATGATCAAATTGAAGTTTATTATTTGAAATTTTCTTCTTCTTAGTGAGCTCTCCTTTCTTAAAACTGAGTCGATTTCTGATTATATCTCTCACGGTATTGATCGCTCCAACACAAAATACATCAGGAAGGTAGCACCATTCTCCGAAGCAGACCAACTACCGATAGTCATGTCCGCTAGAGAGTTATCAACCACCATAAATATATACAAACTAGAACTGGCATTCAAGAGTACTACGCCTACAAGGCGGCTTACATACACGCCTTAAGAATGCGGCTTTTGCTGCTTCACATTGAATTCAAGATCCGAAACAAATTATTTACATAGGAGCTTGAATGACAGCTTGCCTAGTGATTTAGTGGTTGATTTTTACTGAGGAAAAGTGAGAGGAAGCTCTGCATTGTATATGTAAATTTGTCACTCTACGCACATCTTCTGTATCCAGGGGTGTGTGTGTCTCTGGGCACCCTTCGTCTAGCCAAACTCACTCTTACTTTGCTGGTGCGAATGTAAGCCGACAAAGGACTGGGCAAAGGGATGAATAGATATTGTGCAATTTGAGAAAAGTTTACACAATAATTCTTGATCTGCTCTTGTGATTTCTACAGATCAGGCATGCAATTCGATCTATACCACTATGTATATTGGTTTTCAAATGCTCTCGGTGAAAACTTGTAAAATGATTAATCTGCTTACTCAATAAAATCTCGGTACCTGGTATACAAATTTCTTCACACCCTTCATTCTACACTGCCTGAATCAAACTCCAATATGTCATTATGTGTATTTTTGGTAAGCAGTGGAGACCGAGAATATTTTCACTTAATCTACGAGCTTGATTACTACTACATATGGTATTTCGTCCTCGGTTATAAGATTACTCACATTTGCTCCGAATCATTTGACTACATATAATTATCATAACAACTTGATTAAACTTTTTGAATTGATTCGGCTTTGGGTTTCGGCAACAAGAATGTAAGTTATGATACACTAGCTAAAAATAGTAGTAGAATGTATATATCTATATATAGATATTATAATGGACGCCTGTTCTCATTACACACATACAAAAGTAAAAAGGTATACGAGCTATATACCTATGCCTACGAATCGTTGGATCAACAAGAGAAAAATCCGGAGACTTACCTGAGTACAGTTAGGTTCGTTGCTTTTTTCTCCGATTCTCATACTGTGAGCTTCTCACGGTGATATCAATATTGCCTGATAATTGCTAGGATGGAGAATAGCAATCACAGCATTGAATTTGGGAAGTGGTATAACGCTCCATCTGCTTCACGTCTACTTAGCTTACTGGATCTTTAGCACACTTTGCTCCCCTGGTTCAGTCTTTTGCAACAAAACAAATGAATCAATGCCCAAGCAAAATCAAGATCAATCGGCGTAACCCCCTGTAATTTCGAATATTAACCCAAATAAAAATAAGCCTATTTGTGAAACTCGGGCAATGAAATGTGTGCTTCCATTAGATGATCTCTCCCCTGCACAAATGGATCTGAGCAAAAAGAGTAGATTAAAATATTAATATTTGTGAAAAAGAATTCTTGACACATACCTGGGAGTCCATAGATTTGAATGTTTACGTACATTTCTATTGAGTAGTGATATGAATTACAAAGGATTGACATTACCGAGGCTATGCGGATATATTCCACATAATAGTTCTTACGGTTACTTCCAAGATTTTGAACAGTTGATACGAGTTTGGAAGTTCAAAATTTGATCCTAAAATCACAGAAATAACAAGTAGTGTTCACGTTTGCAGTTGATCCATAGATTTTCTCAATAGACATTGATTCAAATCTTCTGAGTAACAGTTTATATAGTTGTATAAATATAGAATTCACTCGAGATCGGATTGAATACCTGACTGGGGATTTGAAGCTTCATGAAACGGCTCGCGCCGCAAACACACAAGCCTAGTAATAAAGCCAAAAAATTGATTACTTCACACCATGAAACGTTGCAATAATTGCTTTTTTTCTCCGCTTTCTCTCTTTCAAAATATTCTTAATCCATTCTCAATAATTAGTGGCAACTGCTATCTAAAACCATAAGAAATAGCAGTTACTTGGCTAATTGATAACTTAAGCCGACTGATCAAAAAGACGATGGAATCATGTAATGCTCAATTCTATACACTGCAATTGACAACTCTTCATCCATCATCGTCATTGAATTCCATAAGGGTGCGTTAATGCGCTCATCAGTACACGACAACAACGTCTTACGATAATTTTTTGTCAACGTTTTTACTTTGAGTAGTTGGACACTTACCATTGAATAATATAAAATGATTTATTCATCAAAAGAGCCTCTTCAAATTCACTCCTGTTGTTGCTTACCAACGCCTATTGAGCCCGCCAATAGGACCGGATACGTGCTGGCACCCTTGACGAAAACAATAATTTCCGGAAATTCTAGACGGTGGAATTTGTAGATTGGAAATGCTTGTTCTAATTTTGATTTTCAGCCAATTGATAGCTTGATGGTATAGTTAGAAATGAATTATATCTATATAGAAGTCCATGTTATCCCAGATCAGATCGATTTCTTTTCCCGATCTGCTTTACCGTCAACTTCATCTACACATATATACTAATCACAACCTTGCTGGAATTTCCGACATCACCGTGCTGGTGCATTTTATGGGCCAAAAATTTCCACTACTGAAAAATTTTTCCGGTCCAAGTGCCCACGCCAGCATCATTCGTCTTATGTAATCTTATACTTTACTTGAATGGGTTTTAGCAACTTTCAATAATAGAATCCTGGTTGTCCAAACACACCTTGAACTAATTGATGTGCAGCTTGTGTACCAAACTCAGTCCAACTACAAAGTTTGATTAGCTATAACTCATGTGCTTACGGCAAATTCAAACTAACTTTGAGTCTTCGAAATTTATCGATTTAAGAAACTCCACCTACTATAAACAACAATCAAAGTTGACTCCACCTTAGCTAATCGGGCTGTACCGAGCAATTTAGCAACACACATCAGGTCTCTTTTTATACGTTTCAACAGATCCTTAAGACATACGAGATCGCCCTCGAGCCACTAATAAAAATTTACCTTTCTCACTTCGGGTCCCTCTATGACATGTGACGAAATTTTACACGTTGAACAGATAGAGTTATTAGTTTCAATAGTAAGATAAATAAGAGGTTGGTAAAGATTGCGCTCTTGTTGATCGTTGTCAAGAGTACATGAAATGAATAACGCGTTATATGGATCAGGAGATGATCGTTTCAAAAAAGGTTCAAATTACATGTGCAATTGCCAATTTGAATAAGTTGATACACTCAAGCTCTTACCTAGATTTACAAGGCTTGAAAATTGAATGTAATTATACAAGTTCAACTTTTCATAAGTTAACTGAAACCTGCATAGATGTGAGCTAAAATGAACGGATTGCGACGAATTGGCAAGCCTTGCCTGCTTCTTCTTTTAAAACATTCATCGATTGAGAGTCTTAGACGAGTGCATGTGAAGCTAATCTAATGCTAGCTTCATCTTTGATAAACCAAATCTGCACCTTTAGTTCATATCTATCTCTCTGCGTACAAAAAAAGAAAGTAAATCAGAGCAAGTTGAGCACAATCAAGTTCTAATTATTTTAGTACATGCAATATCGTGCTCTCACAGCATCGATAAGTATCTAGGACGTGGTGCATATTGTTTGAAACAATATGCTTTTAGATTTGATTGTCTTGGCAGATTTACATAATCAGTAGACAAGTAAGGTCCGAGAATTGTTATAGTGACGCATACTAAGCTAACATCTTTAAAAGGCTGTGGGGCTTATATGGAGTTAAATTTTTTTTTCTCTTTAAAAAATTTATCCCAATTGGGAGATTTTGAGTTGAGATTGACAAATCAACATGTTTGAGGCTTACTTTGATCAGCGACTTCTTTGTATGAATCTGTTGTTCAAGCTCAAAATCTATACAATATCGTTCTCCGATATGCTTTTCAGTGACCTCATAGTCTGATATAGCGCATGGACATCCTATAGATAAAGACATGAATATGGGTAGTGTGCTAATGTTGATTATAACTCTCTATATGATGTGATCACACGTTGCTGCTGACTTCGAGCACATTTGGGTGGATTGAACTTTCCTTACTGTTCAAGAAAGATCACTCCAATCAGTGGAGTATTCAGTAAGTAATCAGACGTTGTAAATTTGTGGGAAACATTGCCATTTAAAACGTTGGAGAATCTTTCTCAAACATTCTCCTTTTGCTACCTGGTGGTAATCCATTCTGTTCTTCGCTACTTCGGAGACTAACTCATTTATTGAAAGGCCTGATAGGGATGTAATTGAATCATGTGAATGTTTATTTCATTATTGTTTGCAGAAGAATATCAATCATCTTCCAAACAAAACTATTAACGTTTCGTTTATACTTTCACGAGTAAGAAAATTCCTTTTGATACCAAATTATAAGTTATATCAAATTCACTAACTGTTACTATTGCACACATTTTTGAGTTCATTTCTCAATGGGTTATATTTGATAACTGATCTTGAGAATGATTTGTAATTATTACCAAAAGAAGAACGACATATGTCTTCGCATCTTTAACAGCGATTAAAAGAAGCAAATGAAGTCAGGTTTAGGTTGGCACAAGGCAACCTAGATTAATTTCTATCTACAACTCCCCTGTCTCAGGATGCACTAAGTTGTTATGGTAGACTCGCTAGTGAAAATAGACATCAAATGGAAATTCTATTATGGAACACTACCTCAGATTCAACTTTACGTTTAGTAGCAGAGTGTGACTTTAAGCACCACTACTAGAGAGTCAAACTCATCAGATAGTGTTGTGTTTTCCAAGTTGACTACAAATTTCAAGTCAATAGCATCTCTCATACTGGGTGAAAACCACACCATTTATCATTATGAAAATCAATGACAAAATGGTAGATATCCTACCTTTGAAACATATTTCGACAAATGTTGCTATCAAATTGCAAAAACTGTTGAAAGTCAGTTTCGTGCCACTCCTAGCGGTTGACCGAATGAAAGATTTCGCAAAACATCGACTACACAACCAAATAGTTGTAAAGTAATTTTAGAAATTTTATTTTTCTCAATAATGTATGTGGCATTTTTATTTACTGTATAGAAAGGAGAGACGTAATTGAATTTTCGGCCTAACGTTTAGAAAGTAAATAATCATCTCAAAAGAGAAATGACAAGTTTTCTGCCAAATAAAAACCATCATTTTCTTGTAAAACAAAGAAAGAGTGCATATGTTGTGTACCAACTTACAAGTGTTAGTCTCCTGTGAGTCCATTCTATATATATCAAGATGATACTGGCTAATACTGGAAAGATTCATATTATTTTTATAATCAAAAAGCCGCACGACTTACCCCCTTTTTTCAATGCACAGCCTGGCTCAAAAGTACTTAAGCTCTCTTTTGCGCATTATCCTTCTCAACTATTATTCAACTCATTCTCTTCTTCTTCTTCCTTCATCCTCTCTATTCAACTGGAAATCAATATGTTCAAGTGGAAATCATCAATGGTATAACAATACTGTGGTCCAAGAGAGCCCAGAGAAGTGGGGTTTGCTTAGTGATTAGGATAACTGTTTCAATTAAAGGGGGTATTGAAAGCAACGATAAATTGTCACCAGTAGGTCCAGAGTGAGGCGTTTTTATGTATTTTAGCAAAACTGTTATTCCAAAGCTATTAGAGACAACCACTGCAATCGCTGGATTTAAAGACATCGGCATGGGCGATGTGCTAGGCACTAAAGATAATCTTGAGTTTTCAATACCTTGCAACAGTATATTCTTTGATGGAGTGGTTCCATCGTGTGATAGTGATGCGTACCTAGGAATAGCCATTATAACAGGGCAACAATAAGAATGATTAATCGAGCTTGTTTGAAAAGTAATCCAGAGTGAGGCGTAGGTACGTCTTTCAGTGATTTGAAATCTTTCCACTGATTGATATGGCTGCTGCAGTCACTGGATATAAAGGCATCAGTATGGGAGATGTGCTAGGTACTCTATTTCATCCTTTGGTCATTCGTTCATTCCACCTTGTTGTTGCTATCCTATAAAAAACTTTTTGGTGAAGTTATGGTCCTCTACCATCAATGAAGTTTTCACCAATGGATCACTAGAGTGGTTAGCAAGTGGCTAGGCGTTGTTTTGGGGCAAAAAATGTTTTTTTTTGATAGGTAGAAAACAGGGGAGTCCCTTTCGTTTTTTTTTTTGGTATACAGTGGAATAAACGTTATTGTTTGATAGTACTTCTTGAAATTTCAGAGGAACGTGTATGTACTGGCTGCTTTTCTTAAGAGTTCATTCCAAGCTGTTTTGGTGAATTACTGGGGTATCTGTTTGAACTGTAAGTGTATATGTTCCACGTAGTCATTAAGAAAGTGTGACTGCTGATCTAATAGCTAAAGCTTTGTTCTGAGCGTATGCTGGAATATAAATTAATGTAATCTTTATCGAATACAATTGAATAATATATGTTTGAATAAGATTCATGAGAATATATTGGTGGAAAAGGAATGAAGAGACTAATTTAATTTATCTCCTGCGAGTAGATAATCAGTTACCTCATTCACGGACTTTTTATTTTTTTTCATCAAGTGAATAATTTATTTAACAGATTGAAAAGATCAGCATTTATTTAAACACTTCAATCACTTATTAAGATATATATAACCTTCTTGTATTGTTATGAAAAGAAGAGAGAAGACAAATGGTTCAACCACAAAGAATAGTGAAAACAATTCTGTGAAGAAACAAAAATTTTCAAGCCATTATGCTGGATACAAAATTGATTCTTCAAAAGCAAAGTTAGATGTGATATCAATTCAAGATCTTGACCCAACTGAATTTGAATTGAAATACGTATTGAATCGTAAACCTTGCATCATCAATGGAATCATTCCTGGATTTGATCTGAACAAGTTTAAGATGGATCAGATAGTGAAGACACTAAACTGTGATGAATATTTGCAAGTGGAGAAGAAGATTGATGGTGGATATGGATCTGGAGCCAATCGATTGAAAATGAAACTGGGTGAATTGATTGATAGTTTGCAAAGCGGTAATGATCAACTGTACTTGACTACCCAATATGATGAAGATGATATAGATGAATCTGATCATGAGTCTGAGTACCAAGAAGAAGATGACTCTGATCTTGAAGATCAAGATGAACCAAGTACCGAGATTCCTTTGTTTGATAATGCGTCTGATTTCTCAGATGGAGATTCAATTGATATGAACTGCATTAAAGATGACTTTGATGAATTAGAGGATGAGGATGAAGATGCTGATGAAGATGAAGACGAAGATGACGTGATTATATCAAAAGATTGTGTTGGTGGAGATCTCACTTTGAAAGAAGCCAAGGTGCGATTAAAAGAACTACTTCCAAATCCATTAACTAATTTGATCAACGAAAAAGATTCATTCAACATTCATCCTCCCATTTTGAAATCATTAATTCCACAACAAATCAATATATGGATGGGAATAGCATCTAATAAGGTTAACAATTGGAAGATTGATCAAGATAAGCCTAATTTAGGTTTAGGTAAATGGATTCCAACAATTGGTGGATCATCATCAGGTTTGCATCATGATCATGCTGATAATTTATATATTCCAGTTTCAGGACGTAAAAGATTTACTTTGTTCTCTCCAGATCAAGCCACAAATCTATATACTGTTGGAACCGTTGATAAAGTTTACAATTCTGGTGTGATTGATTATAAAAGGGATGAAAATGCACCACATTGGAAACATTTGAGGAGTGATGGTGCTATGATTAGCGAGGCTGCAAGATGGAAGTTGGAAAATGACACTTTGATGAGTAAGAAAGAGCGTAGAAAGCTGATGGATATCATCGAACAAGAGGAAAACATCAAAGTTGAATATGCAAAGGAAGGAGAAGTAAAGAAAGATCCTGCTTCTTTTAGTCGAATCCCACCATCATTATTACATCTTGATGAAGTGAAAGATGCAAATAAATCAAAACTTATGAATAAACTGAAGGCTGAAAAGTTCCCAAAACTAATGCAGAGTATTAGTGTTAAAGTTGATTTGAAACCAGGTCAGATGCTTTACTTACCAGCTGGATGGTTTCATGAAGTTACATCTTTCGGTTCAATTGGAACGGAAGATAACAGCCATATAGCAGTTAACTACTGGTATGCCCCACCAGATGGGAACGATTCGAGTAATCTTTATAAGGATCAATACTGGAAAGAGGATTTCAAGAGAACTGAATGTGCAATAAATCATTTAAAGGGTAAATGAGAGATATCCTTACATTAATATCCCTATATACTATAAGTGAATCTACAACACCACCACCACGTGACATTGAAAAGGGCGCAGAACCCTTTAAAAGAACGTGTATATACCAATATCAAAGCCGCACACACAAACCATGAATTTCCAGAACCCCGCAATTTGCGTGCTATGATTCAAATCGACTGCACTGGCGGTGGCCGTGGTCGCGGCGGCGGCGGCGGCGTTCTATGATTTGCCGTCGATTTCTTGCCCGCACTTTTTCCTTGTCTTGCGGCTCATTGAAGCCGAGGCGGGACTTTTTAGTAGGGTGCTGGAGGTTGGATTTGATATATGTGGATTGGTTGGAACGATTAATATAATCTATAGATGGTTGTTGGTTAGGAATAGTGTATCCATGTATGTTTAATACATCTAATTTTGCAAGATATACTGCACGGCTTGTTTGTAAAGAAGGAGAGCCACGCACAGTGGTCCTATTGTCGGGTGGTTTATCAGGCTGAATCTCTTATCTCGCGTACTCGGTAAACGATTTCCCTGCCTTTGATTTGCCTGTGGTATTTAACATATGTGTATATGTATCGGTTCTCTAGAAACCTTTTCATACCACCTGTTACTGTATATAAGAATTATATCAGTGTATACATATATATATATATATAAGCTAACAACATGATGTAACCACCACGTAATAAACCAAACAACCCTTACGAGCCCTTACCATCCCGCTAACCAGCCCGCTAACCAACCCGCCACCACGCGAATCTCCCGGTACGCAGCTGTAAACTTGCCCGGTATCGCAATCCGATTTGCCCGGTAAACAATTTTGCCTGAAAAATTACAAACAAATCTGAAAAATTTTCGCTCTTTAGACTGCCTCTATTACTTTATTTTTCACTTTTTCATTATAAGCAAACAACCAAAGTTAACTTCAAGTTTAACTGTTATAGGAACTTTCCACTATCAGAAAGCTCTATTACACTACAACTAATACTCAAATAAGAAGAATAGTAGGTAATTTCTCCAAAAATTTCATGATTTTGGCTATGTTTTACAACTTATTATTTTGATTTATGAACATAGATAAAGAAAACAAACAACGAACCCTTTTTTTTTTTGAAAACTGAATTCAAACATGCTATATATCACACCTTCACTTTATTTTTAATGCAATTATACTAACTAAATCTCATATTCATTAGATCTCAAAAGTTTTTTCTTTTCTTATTTGTTTTCGTTTTTAAACATTAATTTTGTTCTAAGCTAATACTATCAATAGACATTGTGAGGTATTTATTAACTTAAATACTTCCTAGTTCTCTTACTTTGAAAGTGTCAAAAGAATTATTTACAAGCATTTTTATTTGGTGTTAAAATTGAACCCGAGTTTTTCACTTTCTCTAGATTATCTTTGATAATAATAAAGAACATTAAAACTTTGACGGATATCCCCCCATTTCAAAACTTGCTTGATTAATTTTACTGTTATCGTCCCCATCACGTTTCTAGCTTTTTGTTACTATATTTGGTATCTTTAAAATAAATTTCCCTCTATATTTTTTGAAAGTTATTAAGTTAGTCTTTTAAAAATATAAATTGGTTCTTATTTTACAAAGAAATCAAAAACATATATCAATTTAATAAGCTTTTAACGACCAGTTTGTGATTTTCGGATTTCTGAATATTTTTATTAAAAACTTTCCTCAATTGTTCAACAATTATTTTACCTTCATTTTAAATTTATGATAATGGCTTCACTTGTTATGCACCAACAGCAATCCAAGGAATCATCAGCTAATGGATTCCATGATCTACCAGAGTCTCCAAGAAGTGGAAGTCCCGTTAAAGGTGAAGATATCATTCCTGATTCACCTTCAAGTGAAAGCAGTTCAACTCCTTCTTCAACCACATCTACGGCTGCTACTTCAATAGCAGATTCTCAAGAATCAACAAAAGCTGTTCAACGCAACAACAACAACAATAATCAAACTGTTTCATCTATTACCCCACCTTCATCCAATTCAGCTTCACCTCCTCCATCTTCATTAACAACAGCATCACCAGCATCTAATCAAGAAATCACATCACAATCAACACTTTCTTCTCCTAAAAAAGAGAAAAAATTGAAAGATAGTGAAAAAGATAAAGAAAAGGCCAAAAAGGCCAATAAAGCTGCCAATCGTACAACTTCAGCTGCAAGTGGTATTTCTACAACTGTTCCTATCCAATCCGAAAGACCTAGACCTTCTGCTCATTCTACCTTGGATGATGATGTTTTATTTGCAATTTTTGAAATCTTGTATGATCATGATCCTAAAACCGAAGGTATGACAGTCAAACAAATTTGTGATATCTTAATTGAAAAACATCCAGAAATGGCTAAATTATCTTCGAAGACATCTAATTTAGTTTCTGCTAAACTGAATGCTTATGTTAAAAGAGTTGAAAAAGGTGAAAAGACTATCGTTTATGCATTATCAAGAGATTGGGCTGATGCTTCACCAAAGAGAATGGTTTACGTTTATCGTGGTTTATTGGCTGAAGATTATCATATTTATGTTCAACAAGTGTTAGAATCTCAAAAAGCTTTGGAAGCTGAAAATGGAGGTGATAAAGATTCAGAAGAATCTAAGAAAGGTAATAAAAAATCAAACTCAAGTAGAGCTTCAACTTCATCTCCAGGTATGGACTCTCCAATGGAAGGTGTTACATATTCTAAAGGATCAAATGGTATCTCTCCTCAAGGTTTGGAGCTGAATAGTCGTTCACCATTCATGGAAGCATCGATTGATTTGAGAATTCCTGAATTGTCAATTCCTTATTCAGCTGCACCAGTGACTGCGTCATTGAACATGAGATCTTTTGAAAACCAATCATCCACTTCATCTTTATCATCTTCATTACCAAACTCATCTACAAATGAACAACATAAACTAGCTACAAGACTAATTTCTTCATTACAATCTGATTCAAACGATGATTCCAAGAACAATGGTGCCTTTGGTATCTTAAAAGAAGGTAAGAATTCAAGTTGGTTGAATGTTTTACATGATTCTGATTCTGATGATGATTCTGACGACGTTTATGATACTCTTCGTCCTTCATTCACAGATGATGATGAAGAAAACGAACTTTATTCAAATAATGGATACTATAGACGTGGATCAATGATTGTTCGTGAAAAAATACCATCATCTATTGGTAAGAGATCGAAATCAATGTCATTTGTCAACTCTAAAAAACCTAAAACTGGTCAAGTTCATCCACAACATCATCATAATAATCAGCATTCATCACAATCATCACAATCACATAATTCATCTTCAGGTTTGTTGACTGCGGCTGCTGCAACTCCAAGAATTCCAAAAAATACCTCGATAGCAAACAGTCCAACTGCAGCTGCTGCAGTTGCTGCTTTGAGAGCTGCTGCTTTGAATTCATTCAACAGTCCTGCTGAAAGAGTTAATTCAATAACCAGATCGATCATGTCAGATACATCTGTTGAACCATCAATTAGTATGAAATGGCTTGAAACAGTTAGATCTGGATTTTTAGCTGAGGAGGTTGGCACACCTGAAGATATCAGTTTGGCTGAATTAGATACATTGTTCACTTGAAGTTTTTTTTTTTCATTCAAAGAGTCTTCCACTATAAAGTTTGACACTTGTTTGTGATTAAAATTTCTACTTTTTCAGTTTTGTTTTACTTTGTTTCTTTATTCGTTTTCTTTTTGCTTTGTTGTTCTTGTTACTTTCATTCACATTAAATTTTTTTCTATTTTCCTTCAAAACTACTATTCTCTTCTTGTCTCTATTTTTTTTTCTTGTTATCTATTCTGAATGATTTTTTTAAAAGGGTTGGGCATTTCGTATTATTTTCTTTATTCTTTTTTTTTTGGTTACTCTTTTTAATGGTTTTAACGTGCTTAATAAAATTTTTCTTACTAGATTTTGTTATCTTTCTACTTTGTGTTGCTCCTTTCTCACTTTCGACATGTTGTTTCACTTTTGTTTTCTTTTCTTTCAAGGTTCCTCCTATGCTTCACTGAGTAAGCCAGGATTGTAAACCTTATCTGGATGTTCTTTTCTTATGTTTTTAAGTATTATTGTGTTGTACATTAGATGACTTTTTGTTCAAGCTGGATTATCAAGTTGGTCAATTGCCATCATCAAACATCAAACAAATTATAGACCTTGTACATTTATGCTAGTTATAGGCTGTTCACTTCTGGATTCAAGTGACATCTTCATTTCTATGTTCACGTAATAAGAAGAAAAGAATAAAATAAACCACCTTCAAAAAGAACAGACATCATATTCACACACACACATACACACAAAGTCATCATATTTACTTTGTTGATTGCTTGAGATCTATATACAATCACTAATACTAATACCACATTTTATAATTGAACTTTTTAATGCTATGAACTAAAACACAGTTAAATAAATTATTTTGTAAATCAAAAATACGATTGATATATATGTACATATCTATAAATTATGTCATTTGATACTTTGGACCATCACCACCTTCAGGAACAGTCCAATTAATATCTTGTTCAGGAACTTTGATATCACAAGTTTTACAATGAATACAATTTTGAGAATTGATTTGGAATTTAACTCCCAATTCTTCATTCTTATCTTCCAAATATTCATAAACACCAGCAGGACAGAATCTTTGTTCGATACCTTTATACTTTGGATATGATTTTTTAGCATGCAATTGTAAATCTTGTTGAGGAACACGTAAATGACATTGTTCTTCCTCCTGATGATAGGTACCTGTTCTAGAAACAGAAGTCATGATATCGAAACTGATTTCTCCATCTGGTTTAGGATATTCAATTTTTTTAAACTTACTTGCATCTTCAACAACTTCAGCATCAGTCTTGGTATGAGGTAATGTGAATGGTTCCTTACCCTTTGTGATTAAAGTTATCAATCCAGAGAAGCAAAGTCCACCCCACATGCCTAATGGTGTAGCATGGAATGAAGGTCTCACATTTCTCATTTCGTACAACTCATCACGGATCCAGCACTTGTCGTATGCTGTTTGGAATTCAGCTAGATCTATAGCATCCCATTCAGGGAAAATAACCATCTCATCATCATCATCCTCCTCTTCTTCTTCTTCATTCTTGGCTTTTTCGGCAGCCATTTCCGTTTCCTGTTGTTCTTTCAAATCCAGCACTTTTTGATACATGCATTCAGCAGCTAACATTCCTGATTTCATAGCTGTATGAGATCCTTTGATCTTTGGAACATTCATAAACCCAGCAGAAGCACCAACCAAAACACCACCTGGGAAATGTAATTTTGGAACAGATTGATAACCACCTTCATTTAAAGCTCTAGCAGCATATGAAATACATTTTCCGCCTTCTATGACAGATTTATAGAATTTATGATGCTTCATCTTTTGGAATTCTTGATATGGGGAGATCCATGGATTCTTATAATCTAATCCAACAACCAATCCAAGAGTAACTAAACCATCTCCGAAATGGTATTGAAATCCACCACCATATGTATCTTTATCTAAAGGATATCCTAAAGTATGTGCTACATAACCTTTTTTGAAATTTTCAGGCTTGACTTCCCAAACTTCTTTGATACCTAATCCATATGTTTGCTTACTTTTACCTTCACGTAGATTGAACTTGTTGATAACTTGCTTGGATAACGAACCATGACAACCTTCAGCCAACACAGTCATTCTAGCATGAAATTCCATTCCTCTTTCAAAACTATCACCAGGAGTACCATCTTTAGAAATACCCATATCTTTTGTAGCAACACCTTTAACGTGTCCCTTTGAATCATATACTAGTTCAGCAATGGATGTATTAGGATACACTTCAACTCCGAGTGCTTCTGCTTTCTCACTTAAATATTTCACAACTTCAGATAAAGAAGCAATGTAATTCTTACCTTTATTATGCATTTGAGGTGGTTCAGGAACAGGCACCGCCCAACCATTTCCAAACAATAATTTGACAGAATCCTGCTCAACTTTAGTAACCATATCAGGAGGTAATGGAATCCCATTACCATTATCATCATAAAATTCACTCTCAGGGAATAACTCTTTCAATGCTCTAGGTTCTAAAATAGCACCTGAAACAATATGGGAACCCATATCAGGAGCTTTCTCCAACACAACAACACGTAATGAGTCATCTTCATCTAGTTGTTTCAATCTTATTGCAGTGGCTAATCCTGCAGGTCCACCACCAACGATACAAACATCAACGGTATCAACTGCTCTTTCCTCGGTGAGTTGTTCCTGTTGGTCTGGGTCCATCTCATCAAATTGAACCTCTTGGGAGGCATATGCTGTGGAAGTTGTTGAAAAATGATGGATCGATGATGAAGGAATCATTTTATGATGGTGACGACCTCTGACATCACGAAAATTGTTCGATTGACATGGACTTCTAGTTGCTGATGCTACTATCGTGGAAATTGACTTGCATGTGGTTCTACAGATGAGTGTACCGGTGCTGAGTTGGTTCAGACTCAATCTTGACCTAGATATCATACTGGATGGTTTGATAGATATCATATGCTAAAGAAAACTGTACAGTATTGGTTACAGTATGAACACCTAAAGTATTTTTCATCGAACATCATCTTATTAATATACATGTACTGAAAAAAAAAAAGAAAGTCAGAGTCATCACACTCAGATCTGCTGGCGGCGGCGGCGGCGGTTTCCCGAAAAGTTTTCTCGCGCGCAGCTGTTGTGTGTGTCGCTGGCTGTTCACTGGCGAATCACAAAGGACAGGAATATAATCCACCGTTAGGGAGTTGTTTGTGTCCATCTTTACTCGGAAGTCGATTCACGCTGGTTATTAAGAGGGTTGTTGATGAGATACTATGTGATTGCCGCAACTAAATAGGGAATAGTCTGCATCAAAAAGGTTGACACATGGCTAGAATGTGGTACTTGTGGGCGAGGATACGCGATGCCCCCAAAACAGATGAGGTACTCGCTTAGTTGGTAACTTATAAGTATTTTTGCTGCTATTTTCTCTACTTACTTAAATGGGTATATATGCATATGTAAAAGGTGACTGAAAGTCAAGAAACTCACTTCCACACTTCTGTTTGCTCGTAACTTGAAAGAGAAGTGAAAGCCGTTTCAAAGATTCCAAAAAAGAGACCAAAAAAAATAATAATAGCATCGTAGCTCCAATTGTCCTAGCTACTTGAGTAACTTTCTAAAAAACCTTGATGTTTAGGATTCTCTCATCATCATCATCAACTTCTTCGAGCATCTCCTTGGCAATAAGCCAATCATCATCACTTTGAAACCGAATGAAATCTCCGTCTTCGTCTTTGAATTTGAATTTCACTTCGTCAGGTTTGAAAGATTCCTCCTCAGCTAGTGTTCCTCCAAAGGAATAATTGAGCTTACTAGTTAAGCTCACTTTCAAATCGTTAAATGAAATGCTTGGCAAGACTGATAAGTGTACCGCATTTTTCTGATATATCAATTTGATATTCACTGTGTCTTGATGAGTTGGCATTTGCTGTATTTGGAATTTTTGTTGTTCTTGTTGTGATAACAATGGTAATGGAGGTAAATTCTGAATTGCACCACCAGCAGATGATGGTTGTGAAATGGAAAGATTGCTCAAATTTGAGTTCAGTGTATAGCCAGAAGTAACAGATGCTGACGCAGTAATGGGGGAGTTCCTTTCCATGATAGAAGCAGGCGAAGAAACAGACCTCAATTTCTTCTCAATAGGTAATGGAGGATAGTTGTTACTCAACGCAGCAGAACTACCTGTCCTTAGTTTTGGCAAGAAATAAGGTGAATGGTCTGACGATGTTGAAGATGATCTCGTACCTGATAATCTACTAGCAGATCCACCCGTATTGGTAGATGTAATCGTAGGACTGGAATAATCGTCCGTTTGTTGATATGGAGATTCCACATTTGGAGAATTGTTGTTGTAAAATTCATCATCACTAGACAATCTCTTTATCGTTTGATCCCATTGTTTGATATGCTCTTCTGTCTTGAACTTGATAACACATCCTCCACTATCTTTGCTACCTTTCCACCGCAAAGTCAAGAAATGACCTGCCGTATTTGCGAAATAAGGTGAGTTATCCGATGCTGTACATCTATAAATCTTGTTGATATAAACTATACCATTCAATGAAAGTTGTAAATTGTGCTGAGAAACAGAATTCGAGCTCGATAAAGAAGTTGTTGATTTCTTTCTATTGGTTAGTAGCCTGTTTTTCTGCTGTATTTCTTTGAAGAAAAAGATCACCTTATCGAAAAGATAACAATGGATCTCTTTTTCAGACGAGTGTCCATCAGTTAGCAAATCTTTAACTATAACAACATTTGCAAATAATAGATCCCCAGCATTGATCATTGTATATCCTTTCCAGTCAACAACTTTATTTTGTAAATCCAAAACAAGCTGTAAGTTTTCTGATTTTCTTTGAGATTCATTGATATTATTGGCAACCTCTTTAGCACATAGATAAGCAGCATGTAACTCAGAATAGTTTGGCCATGTTGGGTCAGTCAACTTCAACAACTCTTGCAATAACATTGGATATTTACAAATACGTTGAACAGGTTTGATTAAAAAACTCTGTAATTCGTATGAACTTCCAATTATATTTGAGGCTTTCTTCAAACTTGGATACTCTTTGTTGATAAATTCAATGGCAGAGTTTTGAAATAATGACCACGGCTCATATATTTTGAAACCTTGTTCACCAGGATGCAAGAAAACAGATCCAAAACGTTGATATTTACTTGGAACGGCTGCATTACATTCCAAACCAACCAAAAATCGTCTTTGAAAATCCAAAATCTCTGTCAAATTAGGGAACAACATATTGATATTCTCACTTGATATATATTCAGACTTGATCAACTCACCACGATATTTGAACAGCACTTCTAGATCCTGCACAAACTTTCTTTCCGTTTCAACTAATTCTTTAACAACTTTTGATCTAGAATCGGATACTGTCAATTGATCCTCAACATTCGGTGCATCAAATCTAGGATCAAAGTCAAGTATTAGATTAACTGCATGTATAAGTTTGATCAAGTTGTTTGTATCATCGGAGAAAACACTCATTATAGGAAATAATTCATCATCTCTAACGTTCAAAAACATCTTACAAGCACTCAAGAATTTGTAAACACTCATCTTACAAACCTTTAGATCATCCGAACTAACTAGTTCAATGGAATTTTCAGGGCTTAGAGTGTTGAAAATCAAACATAGAGGAGCTCCTTGTTGAAATAATTTCCAAAGAGGTGTTACTGGATCATATCCAATTTGAGCAGGTAATATTCCAGCACTGAATGTAAACAAAGTGCTATTCCATCCACTCAATAACTGATCAGGATAAGAAGAACTATCTCCACTATTCCCATTGGTAGAGTTCCCACTTTTTCTCTGATCATTCAATTTCATGTTTTTAGCACTCAATGAGATAGCCTGTTGTTCTGCATTTTCTTCAGCTTTGGCAAATGCAAGTTCCAAATATGGTTTCATTCCAGGAATTTTGTTCAATCTTTCAATTAGCTTGAGAGAAACGTAGTATAGTGAATCTGAATGGCTAGCTTGCTTGTTCATAATTAGCGTAGCTGCGGTCATCGGACCACTTGGTGTTCTAGACGTCATGGATATCGATGAGTTTGTGCGAATTGGAGGATTGAAAGACATGGTATGAGATTAAAGTATGATTAGATCTTAATACTTAGATGCTTGATTCTAAAAGATTGTAAAAAGTTGGGATCGGGTATAGTAGAATTGAATAAAATGAATGTGGGACGGCGTGGTCTGTTGCGACTTATAGGCACGAACGTTTCAACTTGTAATGTGTTGAAGCAGTTGCAAAAAAACAAAAAAAAAGCGATGCAAAACCTGAACAGGGATGGATAGTAATCTTCAAACTGAGTAGGTAAGTTCTGTAGGAGTTAATCCAGTAAAAAAGATTGTCTAGAAAGAGAGACAGCAGAATAAATGTTGTCTTTGCCAACGAATTTCGACGAGAAGGGAAAATAGAGCGACGCGAAATGTTAAGCGAGAAAACTTATAATCGACGCGTCGGTAAATCAGTTAGTTAATAGTTACAACTTACAAGTTACCACTTTGTTTAATTTTGATTCATGTTATTTTGAAGATGTTTTACAGAATGCTATTTATGTATCTTTCTTGTCTTTCAACATCTTGTTGACTTTCCAGATGGTTCTATCCAACACAGAAGCAACGGTCAACACACCTCCAATGGCAGCACAAGCACCGAGCATGAACGCACTCCAAGTTTTATTATACTGCTCCCTATTGATAATCTTCATTGGACTGATATCGAAATGGAAAAAGACACCTGGTAATCCACCTCTTGCATGAATTGTATTTGGATGATCATCATCTCTTCCACCTTGTAGTGGTCTATCATGCTCTGATGCAGAGAACTGATTAGTATTAACTATTGATCCATCCAAGAATTCGTACCTTGTATTCACAACCTTCAAAAAGTATGAGTAAAGTTGATATTTTTCAGCAACAGTAGATTCTCTACCATCTAATGGATGTGTTGAGACGTATTCATTAGTCAAATGATTATCTGTTCCGAATGAGAAATGATTCACTTTATGTTGGAAATTGAATTTATCAGAAAATTTATCATACAATGACAAATCATGCACGTGTTTATCTTGAGCTGTAATTGAAGCACCTGGTGCAAAATGAACATTACCACCGATTCTATTGATTTGACCAGTACCTTTAACCCTACAACCTTCATTAATTCTATCATTGATTTTTTGAACGTAACCTTCCTTTTCACATTGTTCGATGTCTTTACCATCATAGAATTTCCAACCAACTTGAGCATATGCAGTACGAACAGCACGACAAGAATTACAACATCTTCTCTGTTCTAATGGTAAATTTTCATTATTGGCTTGATCAATAGATCCGTAACAAGATCCACAATAGTTAGGATCAGTGGAGATCAACTCAACTCCTTCATTCACATCCATCGTCTCTTCACCAATTTCCCTTCCATCTCTGTCCAGTCTAATTTTTGTAAAACCAGAAGTTAAAAGATCAATTTGAATATCACCAGTTAAATCCATTATATCTAAACTTAACATATCACAAGGCATGTTTGGAAATGTGACATCTAGATTAATATCTAATTTCTTATTTCTATCCCTATCAACAACCAACTCAGGTCTTGTAACAACCCTTTTATAATCTGAGTATTCATTAAGTAATAATATAAATGTAGTTATGAAACATATCAATGTCAATATCCCTCCAGATGTAGTTTTAATTCTTGAGTCATCCGTAGACTTGGAGAACGCGTCAAAGTTTAGTAACGTTGGACCTTTACCCATCTTCAAATTATTCTGCGCTTATATATTGAGTTTAATGTCCATTGGATGTGTATATACATCAATTTTTCAGGTACCAAAGAAGTGACTAGTGGAGACGTATTACTTTGCTGAGAGGCGGACATCGACTGAAAATCCACGCACTGTTAATTTTCCAGGCGGTGAAGTGCCAATTTTTTTACTATTAAAGGGAGCAAGAGGGTGTTGGTTAACTACAATTGTAATGTTAATTAAAAGGGTTTTAATTTGTTAGGATACATATATAAAGCAAAGAAAGAAGAAGAAGAAAAAGAAAATACACAAATATTAAACATTAAAGGATATTAAACAGAGCGTGGGAATCATTGAGGTTGTTGGTTCTGTCTCATCATGTTGGCCAAATTTTGGAACATGGCATTCATATCAGGTTGTTGACCACCTTGTTGAGGAGCTTGTTGCATATTTTGTTGCATAGCAGCCATCATAGTTGCCATCAATTGTGCTTGATCCATAGGAGGAGCACCCATAACAGGAGGTGGAGGGCCTTGTGGAATAGGTTGACCAAAGTTCATAGGTATGTTACCAGGGTTGGCAGCAGGTTGACCATATGGAGTTGGTGGTGTTAAATGTTGTTGATATTGATTATTATGACGTCCATGTCCAGTGATTGGTAAACCATCTGATTTTGGACCATTATGAGTGGAATTTGTTGGCATCTTTTTGGAAATAGATTTGGAAGAAACTCCACCAGCACCAACTTCAATATCTGGTTCTTCAATGAATAAACCACCTTGTAATGGCATACCACCAGTTCCACCCCATTCAGCAGAAACTATCCATTTTTTATCAGCTTCAGTTAATCTATTCAATGGGATCGTACTAACACCAGATTGATAATCACAACAATCTCTTGGACCAAAACCAACACCCCATCTAGCTCTCAAACCTGATGGATGATGAGAAACGGAAAAAGCTTGAATAACTTGTTCAGCTTCAGGTCTAGAATAAACCTTAACGAACGCATGCTTTCTTTCGTTATTTATGATAACACTTTGAACTTCAGCATAAGGTCTTAGTTGTTGAACTAAACCACGTTCATCCATAGAATGTGGAACACCACCAATGAAAATAGTTCTTGAACCAACTTTAATACATTCAGAAGGTATAGTTGGATCAATATATGGATTTTTCTCTCTATAATGAGGCGTACCTGGAATGTTTCTTTCAGCATCAACATTTGGTGTATGAGATTCTTCATGTCTACGTCTAGGAGATCTAGATCTTTGTCTTCTACTTAATGGATTGAAGCCTCTATCTCTATCTCTACCACCATCTCTTTCTCTATAACGTGATTCTTGTGAAGGTAATGGCTGTCCTTGCTGAATTGATGAACCTGGTTGTTGCTGCTGTTGCATACCAAATTGAGATTGTTGTTGATAATTTTGTTGAGCACCATTAATTTTATTCATACTTTGCAACAGTTGGAAGATAGCATTTGGATCTGAACTAGCAGCAACAGGAGGTGCAGCAGAATTGGTAGGAGCAACAACATTTTGATTGGACACAGGTGGAGAGAAAGAATTTCCAGCATTACGAACAGCTGGTGGAGCAGGACTCTGTCTTGCCAAATTAGCCAAATTTTGTAAAACAGAAGATGGATCTTTTGCAGAAGTGGACGAAGAATTAGATGATGAAGCATCAGTAGTAGTGGTAGTATTATTATTAGTACTACTGCTATTCGACTCCGTAGCAAATGAAACCTTCTTCTTTGGAGGAGTACCTGGAGGAGTATTTGTTTTAAAATGCTTAGCTTTAATAGATTCAATAGTTGATTTTGAGAAAGACTCAGTCTTTGACCAAATATCAACTAATTTACTGATCTTTTCCTTAACATCATCACTGGAAACAGGTATAGCATCATCCATAATTGTTTCAATTAAAGATTGAAATTTGAATATAGCAGATTGTGGAGTTCCCTCAGGTGAAGATTCTGATATTTCAGAGTCATTTCCACCGTCAAGTTCATCACGCAAGCCTCTAACAATGGCATCGACAACATACACAGTACCTAGTTTATTTTGAGCAGGAGTTGCTTTACAAGTTTCATACACCTTTTGAACGAGTTTGGATTCATCTGCAACATTGTTAATAAATAAATCCCTTAATTTCTTGATTCTGGAACCAGAAACACCTGGAGCTTTTAGAGATGGTATCTCTTTTAAAATTGATTCAAATTGTTCAACTGGGTTAGACATTATGAATTTACAGATTAAATCTTGATTATTTGCTGTTTCTATTTTTGATTATTTTAATTTTATGAATATTTTAAAGTTAACTAATTAATGTTATGTTATTGAATATGATTATTATTACTCTATTCCTTATTTATTTCTTTGATTACAAAAGAAAAAAATTGGGGATGACACAAACAAAAAAAAGGAAACCAACTGACGAAAACTTTAATATAAAGCAATTAAGGACAATTAAGTATACGAAAATACGTTATTTCAATAAGCCAAATTACGCACTTATTCAATTGAAAAGAATGATATGATTTCAATATTAGAAACCAATAAAAAACAGTTGATGCTTAAAGGAAATAAGTTAATATGACAAGTGGCGAAAAAAAGAAAAAATAGTGGGAAACAGCCTCCTTTTATAGTGAAAATTGCAAAATAACAGAAAATGAGAAAAAACACGCGACTCAAAATTGGCAGATGATATTTCCTAAAATGGACTGTCTAGTCTGGCTTTCATGTTTGTTGAAGCTTGCTTTACACTATTAGCACTCTTTAATCACACTTGGATTAAACGATATACAGGTTATTGATTTATTTATTGGTCTCTATAAAACATCTAGATTTCTTATCAACTGGACTAGTTTGAAGCACACGCGTGAACAACTTACAAACATCATATCATGTCTTCTAAAGGACAAGCAGATCTTAATTTACCTAGAATAAGAAGCTTTGTATCCATCTTAGAGAAGGCTGCAAAGGCAAGGCATACAGCTGGATCTACCATATCTAAGAACGAATCCATAGAATACAACTCTTTGCTAAAGTTACATAAAGATCTCCCCGCAGCATCGGATAATAAGAGACTACAAAACACTTTGAAACTATTATATCTTGGCTACCTTGTTAAAAATGGAAATAATAACAAATCTGGGAATGAGAAATGGAACCCTAGTGCAAATCTGAATTCAAATTCAAGATCTAGTTCTGCAACTTCAACATTATATTCTCCCAAGGCTTTGAGCCGAAGCAACAGCTTCAACAGTAATAGTTTTAGCAGTAAGATTGTTAGAACTCCTCATGGAACAGACGTACCATCAGCAGCAGGCACAGAATATAGATCGAACAAGGGTGATAAAGTGGTAACACGACAAAAAGAGTCAACTTGGGTCTCTAAATATACACAATTTGAAACTAAGTTACTGCAAAATCTAGAATCATTAATATCGCTCTTTGATAACTTTATAATAGTTCAAAATTTATTTAAAAGCTCAAGATTATCAGAGAAATTCAAATTACTTGAAAAAGTGATTAAAAACTTATCTAAATTCTATCTAGTTATCATATTGATCAATTTGAAGAACTTGATTCTGAAACTTGTGAAAATTAACAAACTGATAAGATATGCCGAATTAGAATCATCGTTGATGTCATCAGATGAGAGAATACGTAGGTTGACAAGCATTGATTCTAACCAAGTTGATGAGAATGGTAATCCTACGCAAGATATAGATCCCAATAATACTAGGTTGGTCTTACTATACACTGAGAAATTCAAAACATTTTTAGAGATTGTTGGTTATTCAAGTGAGTTGATTTTGAATTTAAACATGATCTATCCATCTTACAAACTTCCGAAACTTTTGGGTAAGCTAGTTAACGCAATAGCTTGGATTATAAGTTTGTATAGATTGAGTAAAGATGAACATGAAGATGAATCCAATAATGCGAAATTGGATGTTATTTCTGAAGAATATAATGTATAGTTTTTTATTTGTTCATTCATTTATCTAATCATATATCTATCTATTTATTAATCATTATACATACGCATATACCTATTCTACTGTTCTGCAGCCTCTTGTTTAGCTTTCTTAGCTATCCATTCATCCCTTGCATTACCTCTATCCTTTTTCCTCAAAGCATTTCGATGTTTACGGCTATTCAAATGATCTTGATACTGATCACCAACAAGAACTAAAGGTTTGAAGTCTTTACCCAAGCATACATCACAAGTATAGTGTTTCCATTTACTTTGATCAAAGTTTTTATTAGGATCAACAAAACCTAATTTTTCATCACTTAAACTTTCAGGAACTTGTTTTAACGATGATGATGATGCATTCAATTCACCATTCAAGAAATTTTCACATATTACTTCACCTCTTTCACCAACTTGTTCATTCCATTGAGTCAAATTAGTAGCATCTAAAACAAACACCTTACCACCATTGATCCATTCATGTTTGGACTCATTAGCTAATTCAGGAACTAATAAAGTTTTAATCCATTTCACTTGACGTCTAGCATACCTTCTCGTCTTTAATTTCATTTCATCTAAACATTCTTTAAATTCAAGATTATTCAACACTTCATTTTTATTCTTTGATAAGATATCTGGATTTTTTGTTAAATAAGGTAAAAATTCTTTAAATCCAATAACTTGCCAAACACCACGATCTAATTCAACATCAGATCCTTGTTGTAAATAATATTGATATAATTCATGTAATTCATCAATTGCACCAAGATCCATCATCTTATCAACTCTAGCATCTAATCTCTCATCAAGTGAATTGGGTTTACTAAATAACCAGAAAAATAAAGTATTGAAACGTAATGAAGATTCATCAACTTCGGTTTTTTTCTGTGAATTATAAATATCAGATGCTGGTTTCTTAGTAGCATAACATATCTCCAACGCTCTTCGTATTCTTCTATGATCATTAGGATGAAATTTTTCAGATATGACGGGATCTAATTTTTTCAATTCTTTCAAAATCAAATCTACAGGTCCATTCAATATAGATTTTTCAACATCTGTTAATCGATCTTCAGTATTATTATCATTAACAAGATCACCCATCAAATCATTACTTGATGTTTCGATTGTTTTATTAGTGAATAATAAACTTTGTAAATAGTAATGTGTACCACCAACAATAATGGGTATTTTACCACGACTATGTATATCTTCAATAGCACTTAATGCTTCCTTTTTGAATCTATGAATGAAATATTCTTCATCCCAAGAAACGTGATCCATAACGTGATGTATCACTCCATTACGTTCTTCAATAGGATGTTTATTTGTTATTTGTGGTATTTTTTGATACATTTGCATCGAATCAGCATTAATAATTTCACCATTAAATTTTGAAGCTAAATGAATACTTAATTGGGATTTCCCAACACCTGTTGTTCCAATGATTGAAATCAAAGGGATTTTGGAATGTGATGACATTTTAGGTTTTCTAAATATATAGTTCAACAATCGTTTATACATCTAATGATGTTAAATGAAACAAGATGAAAACCATAACCATTGAAGACCGACCTACTACTACAATAACATGAAAAATTGCAAAACTGAAAAAATTATATATAATGCGGCTCATATACACTATTTTACTCCACAATTTATCAAGAATTGATTGATTATCATTAATATAATTAAATAAAATTAAATCAGATTCATATATCAATAGTGTAATAATATTGATAATAATAACCAATTGATATTAACACGAAATTATATAAGGGACAGAACAGCTAATGAAGCCCAATCAGTGATGTCTATTATATATATATACCGTTACCGGGAAGACAGACCGAAGCAGCAATCTACCCGCTTCTCACTCTCATTCAGGGTGTGTTATCTACCACATTCTTATATAAGTATACTATCTTTTCCTTAGTTTGCTTTCAAAAATTTATAATTGCTTTCTTTGTAACTGTTTGTCAATTGATTCAATTTAATTATACATCTATATACAATGTCTACTACTAAATTTCAAGGATTTGCAGTCACTTCATCAGATCCAGCTAAATGGTCAACTGTTGAAAAAATTGAATTTGAACCAACTTCATTAAAAGAAAAATTTGTTGAAGTTAAAATTAAATGTTGTGGTGTTTGTGGTAGTGATTGCCATACATTACATGGATCTGAAATGTGGGGTGGAGCACCATTATTACCTGCAATTGTGGGTCATGAAATTGTTGGAGAAATTGTTGATGTTGGTAAATCAGTTACAGATTTGAAAATTGGTGATTTAGTTGGTGTTGGAGCACAAATTGGATGTTGTTTTGAATGTGAAATGTGTTTAAATGATAATGAAACTTATTGTCCTCATTTAATAGATACTTATAATGCTACATATCCAGATGGTTCAAGAACTTTCGGTGGTTATTCATCTCATATTAGAGCTCATGAATTTTTTGTTTTCAAAATTCCAGAAAATTTAGATTATGAAAAAATGGCTCCAATGTTATGTGCTGGTATTACAACTTATTCTCCATTAGTTAGAAATGGTGCAGGTGGACCAGAAAAATTAAGAATTGGTATTGTTGGTTTAGGTGGATTAGGGTTTTATGCTACAATGTTTGCTAAAGCTTTAGATAATGAAGTTTGGGTTTTTTCAAGAACTGATAAGAAAAAAGAAGATGCTTTGAAAATAGGTGCTGATCATTTTGTTGCTACTGAAAAACCTGGTTGGAATGAAGATTTGAAATATAAGTTTGATTTAATTATTTGTTGTGCTAATTCATCAAAGAATTTTGATATTGGATCATACCTTTCAACTTTAAAAGTTCATAAGAAATTCATTAGTGTTGGATTACCTGAAGAACCATTCACTTTGGCTTCAATGAATTTAGTTCCAAATGGATCCTTATTCGGGGCAAGTCATTTAGGTTCTAGAAAGGAGATGTTAGAGATGTTACAATTGGCAAGTGAGAAACAATTGGAAGGATGGGTTGAAAAAGTGCCAATTAGTAAAGAGGGTGTCCAATTTGTCTTAGAAGGTGCTGATGCTGGCCGTCCTAGATACAGATATGTGTTGACTGACTACGATAAAGAGTTTAGTTAGATTTATATAACAACTAGTAAGAATAATAATTGTATTTATCAAGTTATAAGTAGTGAAAAAAGGGGGTGAAAAATGGGTGTAATATCAAGACGGGTAACAAACTGATGACATAATCGCTGACGTAATCACACTAATTAAATTCCAAATTTTTTCACTTCGAATATTTCAACGATTTTGAATAATGATAGATGATAAACCTTCAACACCTTAACAAAGAGTCAGTTATCACTCAATTATCATTCTTTCTAACAATATATTTCATTATGTCGCTGATAAAATCACTCACTTGCAAAGCTATAAATTTCACCCCGCAGTCATCCATCACGTTTAGATCATTTTCAATAACATCAATTCAACAAGCCCCAAAAACAAAGAAAGAACAAGATGCTAAAAAATTAAGTGAAAAGAGAATAGCTCGTAAAGATGCTCAACGTAAAGCATTAGCTAAGAAACCAGCGTCTTCATCCCCATTATTCATGGAAATCCCACAAGCTTTAAGATATTTAAGAGCTGCTGAAGTTGGTAGACCTTTAAATGAAGCAGTTTTAAATATACGTACAACTGTTTTATCAGAACGTGGTGTTGCTCCATTGTCTGGTGCTGTTCGTTTCCCTAAACCATTAAAAGAAACAAGAATCTGTGTTCTATCAAATGATGAATTGAAAAGAAAGGAAGCCTTAGAATTAGGTGCTGTTACAGTTGGTGATTCTAAATTTATTGATGAGATTCAAAATGGTAATGTTGATTTGAATTTCGATAAAATTATAGCTACAACAGATATTGAAACGAGTTTGAGAAAAGTTGCTAGAATTTTAGGTCCAAGGGGTTTAATGCCAAATGCTAAAAAAGGTACCGTTACAAATGATATTAAAGAAGTTATATCTGAAAGTTTGGGTACTCAACCATTTAGACAAAAGAATTCTTGTGTTGCATTAACTGTGGCTAAATGTAATTTCACAGATGAAGATATCGTGAAGAATATCATGGCTACAAGTAAAGCAGTTAGAGATTCAGTTGCTTCAATTAAGAGTAAAAAACCAATATTGGTCGGTGAGACCGTTTTGAGTACAACTCATGGTCCAGGTATTGTTATTAACTTTTGATCAACCCACTATATGTAACTTAAAGTAATCAATCAATTAAAAAACATGTACATATATATATATATATTAAACTCAACCATTATAACCAGGTAAATCCAAACAAACAGCTTGAAAAATCGTCTCAAGTTAAAGTGAAGACTGAAAAACAGAGATATCGCGTCGAAAAATTAGTTAGTCAAATCAAGTCAAGTCAATCAAGACAAGTTGACTTTCCCTCTTTACGATTCATCTTGAAAAGTAATTGTTAAAGTACGGATAAGAACAATGACTTCAGAGTTACCAAAAGAATCTGCACAAGATATATCAACCAGACGAAAGATAATCTTATCTATAATACTCATATCAACATTAATTGGATTCCCATTATGGTGTCTTACAACAACAGTACATAGAGCAGAACTACCAGAGTCTAAGATATATCAATTGAATGAACAATTAATCTCATCAATCCATTATGAAATACCTGTATATTTGGATTTACCAGAACCTTTAAAACCAATGATTTACGAAACACAACGATTAATAAATGATGAATTAAAATTGAAAAATTTACCAATTGATTGGAAAATTATATTGAAGAATGAAGTTGGATCAGATAAAGATTATAAAATAATATTGGAATTGAATGAAGAAACGGAATCTATGTATATCTCACCATTTGATGATAAGATTATAAAACTAATGTTATCTTCAAATGTAATAACTACAAATAAAGTGCCTGATTTCATAACAAAAGTATTAATTGATCATGTATTTAATTCCGAGATTAAAATGTTTCAAGAATTGAATGAACCTGAAAGTGTTTTGAAGATTCCATATTCTCCAAATTATCATGTTACGTTATCATTATTACAAGGAGGTTTAACACCAATATCATGGGAGATTGAAAAAGTTGATTCATTATTCATGAATTATTTAAAAAATTTAGAGAATTATGCAAAGTTTAGTTTGGATTCCCAAGTTGAACATTATGAACCATTAAGTGATAAGATAAACTTAAGATTTGATAATGAGACCGGTATTTCATATTTAAAAGAATCAGATACAAGTACATTTATAGATTATTCAGAATGGGGGTTAGATCAAAATACAAATTTAATACCTGTTATAAATTTCATAGTTTATATTCCATCAATTGAAAATTCACCAATTTTAATTGAAAATAGTGAATCTAATTCATTTATTGTTCCACAATGGGGTGGTGTAACAATATTAAATACTTCTGAAAATAAATTAACAGAAAATGATTTAATACCAGTTTTAGAAGTTATGGCATCACAATTATTTCAATTGATAGGTGCTCCAACAGAACCAAAATCACCATTTATTAGATCAGATATATTGGTAAGATATCAAACTTTAAAAAATTTACAAAAATCAATTGAAAATTTATTAAGTTTAGTTAAATTAGCTAAACAATTACCAACGATTTCAATACCTGATTCAGCATTAACACAAGTTGAAATATCAATAGATAAAATAGAAGAGGCTATTCAATCAGTTAATCAAGGATTATATGGATTAGGTAGTAAATTATCAGGTGAAGCATTCGTATTATCGAATAAAGCATTTTTCCAAAAAGATATGGTTCAACAAATGTATTTCCCAGATGAACATAAAATGGCTGTTTATACTCCTTTATTAGGACCATTTGCTACAATTATGTTTTTATGGATCATTAGAACGATTTCTGAAAGTGGTATTAAAGGTTACTTTTCAAAGAAATGAGGTTTTATATTGAGATATAAATGTAGATATTTTTAATTCAATTGGTGGATTTCATAAACTAGATTTAAAGTTGTAGATAAGCGAGCGATGCTCCCAAAATGGTAGCACTAGTAGTAAATTGATCGATTAATCCACTAGTTAGTCTTTTGAAATGATATATGAAGTGTGTTAATTGAATTAGTCATACAAATCATATAATCTACAGAATTGGTAACAATTTGATGCACGTATCTGGTACACGTAAAGTACACGTAAGGTACACGATAATTAAATGTTCAACCGGGTTTATAAGTATATGTTATAAGCTAACGCTGTAGATATAAGCTTGTAAGTTACAACTTACCAACAACATACCATCTATATTCATGACACAGCCTGAATTGAATCATTCGTGTGTTTAATGCAATGCAATGCATAAAATGCCAATTCTATTTATTCTTTGATGTTTCCACCCCTGATGATTGTGATTATTATAGAGTTATCAGCCGCATAATTTGATGGTTTACTATTCAATTATACGAGGCGAAGTAGACTTTAGTTACATGCTATATATAGAATACACCACCAACTAACATATATATATATATATATATATATATATATACATATTCAAGGATACTAGATACACTACCTCGTACACACACACACTAAGCACACATACACACAGCACACACTAAGCACACCACCACACAACAAATCACGTTTCACGTTTCATATTAAAACATTACGAACGCGTAGTACTGACAGTAGCTGTGCTGTGCTGTGCACCGTACAAGTACAGCACCGCAAAGCCCTGTTAATAAATACCCGGAAAATCTTCGCATTCCACCACGAGCAATCACCTCGTACCACGCTACCACATACCACCCTACCACGCTCAGTGCAGATAAGTTTACAGAGCGAGAATCACACCGGGTTAACTAAACTGGTTCAGATTTGGCTATTTGATAGATTCGTCATCTTGAATATATCTCTATCATATACTTTTTATTCATTAATTAGTATTATAACTAAACTCGATTGATACAAGGTATCAATTGAACTATACATCTAATCTCACCATGATGATTCTTTCCAAGATTCGTCAAAAATTTAAAAAATTAGATACGAAGCAAATTATAACTGTATCTACTTTAATACTTATAGTTATATCAGTATTCAAAATTTATAATGCTTCATTAATACCCTTACCTAGAATTTCATCCTCAAAACTAACAACAACATCATCATCATCATCGAATGCTCTTGGCTATAATACATCTCCATCACAATTGAATGATATATCATATCAAAGAGAAAATGCTACAATTTTATCATTATGTAGAAATCAAGATTTATATGAAATAATGAGATCAGTGCGTAGATTAGAAGATAGATTCAATCATAAATTCCATTATGATTGGGTTTTCTTAAATAATGAACCATTTTCAGATGAATTTAAAACAAAAGTAGGTAATTTAGTTAGTGGTGAAGCAAAATTTGGATTAATTGATAAAGAACATTGGTCATATCCTGATTTTATAGATCAAGATAAAGCTAGAGAAGAAAGAAAAAAAATGAGTGAAAAGGGTATAATTTATGCAGATTTAGAAAGTTATAGACATATGTGTCGTTTTAATTCTGGTTTTTTTTATAAACATGAATTAATGAAACCATATAAATATTATTGGAGAGTTGAACCAGATGTTAAATTTTATTGTGATATTGATAAAGATCCATTTAAATATTTAAGAGAAACTGGTAAAACTTATGGATTTACAATTAGTATTCATGAATTTCATGCTACAATTGAAACATTATGGGATGAAGTTTCAAATTTCTTATCTTTAAATAAAGATGCTCAACATGAAAATTCATTCATTGATTTTATAAGTGATGATAAAGGTAAAACATATAATTTATGTCATTTTTGGTCAAATTTCGAAATTGCTGATATGGATTTTTGGAGATCTGATATTTATGAATCATTTTTCAATTATTTAGATTCAAAAGGTGGATTTTTTTATGAAAGATGGGGTGATGCACCAATTCATTCAATTGCTGTTGCATTATTCTTAGATAAAGAAAAAATTCATTATTTTGAAGATATTGGTTATAATCATGGAGTTTATTCAATGTGTCCAATTGATGATGATATTTGGTTATCTAATAAATGTAATTGTAATATGAATGATGATTTTACATTTAGAGGTTATTCATGTGGTCAAAAATACTTTGAAGTTACTAAAAAGACTAAACCACCTAATTGGAAACAATATGCTGATCTATAAGTAGTTTTAGTTTTAATATAAGTGTAATTGATGTTATTATAGTAAGTTTAGTAAAATGGGGGGCACGTGACTCAAAATTCTTTCAAAGCCTTGTTTAGTGGGCAGTGAGGCTCGAGTTTGCTTCATCTTCTTCCAGTTTGTTGTTGTTATATATATATATATATATTACCATTTATACTGTCAATTTCGTTGATTTGAAAGGAGGCTGATATAGATTATCATTGGAGTCTTCCAGTTATTGTTTGTTAACACTGAGTTGTCTGCTTTTAACCCTCTAACTCTTCTTATTTTGCACCCATAATTTGATACTTTGATATCAATAATTTCATTGCTCAGTTTATCTGGTTCTGTTTCTTTTCTATTCAAATCTTACCTAAATCACAATTAGTTTATATAAAGATGAGGCTTCTAATAATGAGGTCATCAAGAGTTAAAATAGTCATCCTTATAGTGTTATCACTATCATTTTTCACAGTTTTTCAGTCAATAACAAAGATGAAATCGATAAAACATTCACTGTCGGAGCTGAATATCAATGACTATTTGACTTCATCCAACGTAACTGGTCGTATGAGTTTCAAAACAGAGCCACAACTCATAGAAGAAAATACAGTCGAAGATCCTATAATTGATGCAGCTCCTAATATCGTTCAAACGATTAATGTTGAAGCAGCTGAAGAAAGACCGTTAGTTCCATCTGGTGATGGATCAGATACTCAAGGACAATCAATAACATCGAGTGATGGAGATAGTACTTCACAAGCACAATCATCCAACTCAGAAGTTCAACAGGAACCTGAACCGGTTGATCCATTTGTTGGATCAGTTTTAGATAATCCATCATTTACAAATCCAAATGAAGCACCTATTCCTGATCCAAATCCAAATGGCTTAACAGCAAATTATAGACAATATGAACAATTCAGAACTGTTTCAAATCATCATTTATCTAAAAATTTGAATCCAAGACAAAATGCAACACTTGTTGCATTAGTTAGAAATGAAGAATTATTTGATATGCTTTCATCAATACAACAATTAGAAACAAGATTTAATAAAGATTATCAATATGATTGGGTGTTTTTAAATGATGTTCCATTCTCAGATGAATTTATAGAGACTACAAGTGCAATGGTTTCAGGTACTGCAAGATATGGAGTTATACCAAAAGATCATTGGTCATATCCTGAATATATTGATCCTGTTAAAGCAAAACAAATTAGAGAATCTAGAAATTTTGCAAATGTTGCATATGGTTCATCTGAATCATATAGATTTATGTGTCGTTTTAATTCAATGTATTTTTATAAACATCCAATTCTATATGATTATGATTATTATTGGAGAGTTGAACCAAGTATCTATTATTCATGTGATATTATGGAAGATCCATTCAAAGTTTTGATTGATAATAATAAAGAATATGGTTTTACATTAAGTATGACTGAATTTCCTAAAACAATTGCAACATTATGGCAAACATCATTAGAATATTTCCAAAATGAAAATGTTATTGATAAATTACCATCAAATGATGAAAATTTATTAGGTTATATAAGTGATGATAATGGTTTAAATTATAATTTATGTCATTTTTGGTCAAATTTTGAAATTGCAAAATTAGATTTTTATAGATCTGAATTATATGAAAATTATGTTGATTATTTAGATAAAGCTGGTGGATTCTTTTATGAAAGATGGGGTGATGCACCAGTTCATACAATAGCAGTTGCATTTTTAATGAATAGAGATAAAGTTCATTTATTTCAAGATATAGCATATAAACATACAGTGGCAGGATCATGTCCATTAGATGATTCATTTAGAAAGAAGGCTAAATGTATTTGTGATCCATCAAATGATTGGATGTTAAGTAGTGGATCATCATGTAATTTGAAATTTTTAGAATTTACAAACAGTGAAAAAATGATTGATTTTAATAAATATCATACTGCAATTACAAAGAAAAATGAACAAGTTCAACAATCACGTGCCAAACAACTCGATGAGAAGAGAGCAATGGCTAGATTACGTACTGAAGAAAGAAAACAAAGAGCTGAAGAACGTAGAAAGAAGAAGATTGAAAGTAAAAATAATGGTAGTGCTGCTGCTGCTAGAGAAAGAAAGAAGGAAGTTCAAGCACAAAGAGCTAGACATAGAGAGGGGAGTACGTGAATGAATGACTCAATATATAAATAAATAAACATACCAATATATAAATATATAAATACATGAATGAATAAATACATAAACAGTTTACTTAAATGTAATGTAATGGACCAGTCTAGTCTAGTCTAGTCTATATTAAGTGCAAATCGACGTGACACGACAAAAGACGACGCGTCGGCGACTTCAAAATTAAAATAAACGACGCGTCGATCGACGTTAAAAATGTGTAAATTGTGTCGTGTCGTGTCTTCACATAATGATTTACACACACTTCCATTCATTCATTCCAATTCAACTCACTACGCCTAGTTTTTAAGTTTTTTTCTTGCTTTTTACGATTTTCATTTAATTTCTTCATAATATATAATTATCAAATTTATATTGGTTTATCGATAGACAATGGCAAGAACTAACGCTAGACTAATAAGATTTGGTATCTTTGCCACAGTACTAATCTTATGTGGATACATTTTATCTAGGGGTTCTTCAACTTCTTATGCTGTGTCCGATACGACTAAATCTACTTCTTCATCAGATACTACTAATGCTGCTAATGCTGCTGTTACTGATGCTAATTTGAAAGATACTTCAGTTGTTCCTGCTGCTGCTGGTGCTGCTGCTGCTGGTGCTGCTGCTGGCTCCACTTCAGGTAAAGCTGTTTCTGCCGGTGGTAAAGAAAAAGCAACTTTTGTCTCACTTGCTAGAAATTCAGATTTATGGGAATTGGTTGGATCAATTAGACAAGTTGAAGATAGATTCAACTCTAAATTCCATTATGATTGGGTCTTCCTGAATGATGAAGAATTCAATGATGAATTCAAAAGAGTTACTACTGAATTATGTTCAGGTAATACTAAATATGGTGTTATCCCACATGAACAATGGTCATTCCCATCTTGGATTGATACTGAAAAAGCTGCTAAAACAAGAGAAGATATGAGAGAAAAAAAGATTATTTATGGTGATTCTATTCCATATAGACATATGTGTCGTTATGAATCTGGTTTCTTTTTCAGACATCCTTTATTGGATGATTATGAATGGTACTGGAGAGTTGAACCAGGTATTAAAATTTTCTGTGATGTTGATTATGATGTTTTCAAATTTATGAAAGATAATAAAAAAACTTATGGTTTCACAATTTCATTACCTGAATATAAAGAAACAATTTTAACTTTATGGGATGAAACTAAAAAATTCGTTAAGGAAAATCCACAATATATTCCAGAATCAAATATGAGAGATTTCATTAGTGATGATGGTGGTGTTTCTTATAATGGATGTCATTTCTGGTCCAATTTCGAAATTGCATCATTAGATTTCTGGAGATCTGAAGCTTATTTGGCTTATTTCGAACATTTAGATCAAGCTGGTGGATTCTTTTATGAAAGATGGGGTGATGCTCCAGTTCATTCAATTGCTGCTGCATTATTCTTACCAAAGGGTCAAATTCACTTCTTTGATGATGTTGGATATTACCATGTTCCTTTCAATAATTGTCCTGTTGATCAAGCAATTAGATCCGAGAAAAATTGTATGTGTAATCCAAAAGATGATTTCACATTCAAAGGTTACTCATGTACTTCTAAATTCTACAACTTAATGAATTTGAAGAAACCTCAAGGTTGGGAAAGGTACGCTGATTGATTAGGGAAATATAAAAAAAACATTGTAAAAAAAAATAGGTATATGTTCATGACCACTATTATGAATTTGATTTTTTTTATAAATATGCTTGGTTTTGGTATCTCTTTTTCTTTTTATTATTACTATTATTATTAATACTGTTGTTATATAATATCTCTTTTTAGTTAACTTAGTTTCTGATTTACTTATTTATAAAGTTATACGAGATAACGTTAAGTGGCTGATGAACATGCCCGTACACCAGCCACATACTATAGTCACGTGCATCTGCCAATCTTTTTTCAATCTTTAAAGAGTAAAAGAAGGTTCAACTAAACACTTCATTTGCCCACAAATGACTTGTTCCTTACTTGATTGGGTGAGTCAGTATATTAAGCAAGGAAAACGAAGATGTCAGATACGGATACAGATACGCAATCAAATTCAACCATCACTCAAGTGAACATTGATCAAGTCTTACAAGTTTTAGAAGATGCTTCAATTGAATGCTATGAGACTAAAGATTTTATATCATTTTCAACAGTTTTAGATATACATTTATCAGATCCAAGTATCTATACAGAGGAAGAACGTTATGATATCTTAATGAAATTGAATGAGATATTCAATGCAAATCATGATTTAGTATATGAAGTTGGGTGGGATATACCTCCTATTTTGATAGCATTTTTTAATTGTGAAATGAAGCCCGTGTTTGGTTTAATGAAGGAAAAAACAACAGTATTGATTCTGAAATTATTTGAAATCATGTCTTTTCATGGTAACCCTAAAGAAATGCTATTACCTTGTTGTGAACTGATAAGTGGGTTGAAGCAAGATGATCCATATACTGAAGAATTTATTAGTTCACTTGAATCAAGAGAAGATCGATACTTCTATCGTGAAAAACCATTAAGAGTTTACATGTTAAAATTTCATTCATTGTTACAATTGATTAGTTCATGTTTACGTAGAAATCAAACAATTGTACCTTCTAGATTTCTAAGCATGGTTATCTCCAAATTAATATCATTCTTGAATTCTGATCCTGAACATTCAAGACAAATCACAGTCAGTAGAAGATTATACACTTTTCTTAGAGATTATGTACCACCAGATATTCCTGATAATAATCAAGACTCAATTGATGATCTAAGAATTGTATTGAAGCAAGAAAATGCATTACAGAGAAAATTACTTGTTTTTTTCTATAGTGTCTTAATTGATCATCTAACTAAACCAATGGTTCCACAATTAATAAATCATATATATCCAAATATGTTAAATCCAGAACAGAAAAACCAATTGGATTTCTTGGAAGATTTTGAAATGATGTCTAGATTTTGTGGCTTAGGTTTATCAATGGACTTAGATTACCCAAACTCATATAAATTTGAAGTTGATAAATCAATTGAATTGTTTAATCAATGTAAAAAACCTTTGAATAATAGTGATGATATTTTTGAATTAGTTATACAGGATTATAATTTAACTAAAAATAGAACAATTGCAGAAGGATTACCATCATTATCAACATCATCAATTGTATTTTTATATACTTACTATCAACTTATTGATAAACCTAAATTCTTCCAATTTCCGAAAATATCATTTGTTGAATTGGTTAAATTTCAACTATATACTTATGTTCCATTTATTTTGAATCCAAAATTATGTAATCTAAGTGTTGTTGCATCATTAATGATCCAAACATTGAATTCATTGAATGATAAATCATTGATTGAATTGAATCAAGAGCAAATACATTCACAATTTGAATCGAATGAATCAGGTAAGACTATATTATTTTCATATTTACAATATTCAACAACATTAGTTTTCAATTCAAATGATAAACTATTAATTAAATTATATTTCACATTATTAATCAAAATAATGATTAATTTGAAAGAAGAGATATCATATCAATTTATATTTGATAGTTTATTAAATTGTCCTCCATTTGATGGATTCCAAGTTGGTTTGATTGGTATTTTGAAAGATTTATTGATGAATGATAGAATAAAGGTAGTTACAAAATCAGAATCGGAAACAACTACAAATACAAATACAAATACAAATATAAACACAGAACCAATTGAAGATAAATTAGAAACATTAAAGTTGAGTGGAAGTGCCCCACCACCACCACCACCTGTCTTACCTCCTAGAGTTACAAAATATATTAGATTGACAGATGAGAGGGCAAACGACCTAATGCTTTTATTTGATGTATTTTTAGAAGAAACATTCTTAATAAATGAAGAAACTGAAGAAGTGGAATTGGAACTACAAACGGATAAATTAAATTCATTATTAGCTCTGTTGAATTTGATTAATTCAGTTAGAAGTTTCCCAGTTGAGTTAGTTACTCCAAGATTGAAAGATTTAGAAACAAATGTTGAAAAATTCACAAATTATAAAGTTAACGTTGATGATTATTTAGCATTTATTACATTTAATGTTGATAAAGCTAAAAGATTTTACGGTGTTAAGTGAATGAGGTTCAACTTGTATATATATATATAGATATATCTATAGACACATACGATTTATTACACGTTATGAATTAAATTTGAATTGAATTGAATTGAATTGAATTAAAGTGAAATATAGAAGTACATAAAATTAACAGAGAAGTATGATACACAAAAAAGGCGATTCTAAAAGAATTGAAAGTGATAATGTTAGTATATACGTAATCGAACGTAAAAAACATAAACTAATTCAATTAACTCATCCATCCATCCATCCAAATGATTGTTATAAATAATAAATAGTTTTGATTATAATCCAATGAATTTGAATTTGAAAAGTATCAGATATTTTGATGAATGTTGGAAACAGAAGTGTATCTTCATAAGAATCAGAGTGAGCTGAGATAAAATTATCATCATAAACAATTCAAATCAAATCATGAAATAATAAAACTTATAAACCATTAATAATAATAATGATGATGATGATTGAGCGGAACAAACAAGATGAATAATTGAATTAATGTAGTAATGAATGGAAAACATACCTTTCAAGTAAATATCATTTAGAAACTTGAAAGTGACATTGAATTGAATGACTTTAATAAAAGTGATTGAATTGAAAGAGTAAAAAAAAGTGATAAAAAGTGATAAATTAGGGAAAAATAGCTGTTTAAATACAACAAAAAAATTTAAAATTTTTCACTTTGATAAACACACGACATTTTACATTTTGATTACGTCATCGATTACGTCACTGTATTTGACTAGTTATCATGTTTTCGGGGTTTTATAACAGTAGTATATTACTTACTACTACTACCTAGTTAGTTGTATTTGTATTTGTTCTGTGTATCATAAAGGTATGTGGAAGGCTACTGTTGATAAGAAGGATTATGAGTGGTTGCTAACTCGTTCTAAATCAGCTTATGATCTATTAGGATTGGATAAGGATTCAATCAATGATGTTAAAAAGATAAGGAAAGCATATAGATCAAAAGCATTAATCTTACATCCTGATAAGAATAAAAATATTGATGCAGATTTACAATTTCGTGAAGTGTTTGTTAGTTATTGTGTTCTAACTGATTCTGTTGCCAAAGTGTTATATGATGAGGAATTACAACTTGTGAGGAAACAGAGAAGTGTTAATAATGATTTAGCTTCTGTTTCTGCTGGTTTCAAAGAAAGTTTGAAAAATGATGAATTGCGATCTAAGATGGAGGATAAAATACTTATAACGAATAGAGAGAAAGTTGTGAGGTTGAAAAAAGAAGCTGAATTACTCAAAAGAAGAAAATTGAATGAACTTGTAAGTGGGGGTAGCACTTTCAAAAACACTACAAAGACACTATCTGAATTAAGTAGGAATTGTCGAGTCAAATGGAGAAATAAAGTGACTTTATCAAGTGATGACATCAGACAGTTATTGCAAGTATTTGGAGATGTGGAAATGGTTAAATTGTCTGATCATAATAATAAAGATGATAAATTTCATTATGCAAATGTTATATTTAAAAATTCATATAGTTGTGTGATGGCAAGCATAAATGACTATACAATCACAGGTGAACTTTGGGATGGATTAGGTTTAAGGAAAATAGCAAGCTTATTACGGAAAGTAAGTTATGTTGGTTTGGAAAATGATATGAAAAAAGGTGTGATTAGTAAGACGTACTTGACAGATCTTGATTATATAGTTGGTAGTCTTTATATATTACACAATAGTTCAAAATAAATAGAAATAATGAGATTAATTTTTTACTCAATCTGAATCAATTATAATTGTTTCGGGCGATCGAGCTTTATCTTTTATAGAAGGATGAGATTTATTCATATCTTTTCTCTTTTTAGAATTTCTTAAAGATTGACCTTGTCCTTCAAACACCACTTTTTTAGAATCTTGATTTGATTCTCTCTTATTATCATCATCGAATTCATCCTTGTATGGTTTAACAGAATATCCGAAAAATAAATAACCATCAGGTAATATCAATGGTTTAACCGGTCCTGATAAATCCAACTCGTCAGAATCAATAACTGGTACTTTAACTTTTTCCTTTTCGGTTATCTTTTTACCTGATAGTTTTATACCTTCACCATCAAATTTACCCTTTGTAGCTTCATTTATTGCTTCTTTCAATAAATCTTTATAATTAATTTGTTTTGCCATTGCACCTTGTCCTTTTAATGCAGGATTTGACATTGCTTTTTCCTTTTTAGCTTTATCTGCATCTTCTTTCAATTTTTGATAATCTGGCTCAACATATCCAACAGGAGGTGCAAAGTCAGTTTCTAAATCAGTTTCTATAATACATATACCATGAGATCGAGATTCTGGTTTAACTTCCAATATTTTAATTCTATATGTTTGATCGTTATAATCTATTTCAATAATATCATCAACTGTTAATGTTGTGAAATTTCTCATTGAATTTTCCAACACTGCTTTAGGATCACTAATTTCCAAAAAATCAACTGATTGTGGTTCAAGTTTAACAAATGAACCTTGAGGTAAATCTGATGTTTGAATATTAACCAATGAACCAGGTTCGGAATCGATAGTATTCAACATCCATTGAGGTAGATAACATCTACCTTCTTCAGCAGTGAATTCTAAAACACCACTATGAGTGGAAAGTCCACTAGTTTCAGATCTTATGGTAAATAACATAGGGTATCTTATATTTAACATTGTTAATTTATGTAGTGCTGTTTGAGGTAAGAAAATCTTACCCCCGAAATTAGCATCTTCCTTTCTACTTGTATCTGGCATCATTGATATTGGATAACATCTGAAATAATCATCAAATACCATTTGTGTAGGTATGGAATGTTGAAACATACCTCCCCCATTCATCTCAAACCCTCCAAATCCAGAAAACTGTTTGTTGAAAAATTACTCTCCACTAGTTAGTAAGTCATTTTGAGAATCAGCAACACTAGGAAGCAAATATCACACATACCATTATCACTAATTGTTATTGATAGTTTATATATATATTTATAGTTTTAATTCAACTCAATTGATAAGAAGGAGAAAGTTTAGTAAAAGAGAGTGATTTGCCACTAATCAACTAGTCAATTTGACAAGGACAATTTGTACGCACACACTCGATTTGATTTATTTTGATTACACGTAAAGAAGCTGTTTGTTTACATGTGAAATCAACTAAATTTATACTTTTATCCTACTTAAATACACTCAATTCTATCATGTCGAAAGATGATATGGATATAGATGATGATTTCTTACTAGATGACGAGAAAACTAAGAAATTGAGGAGTTTTCTAGACTCTGGAGGGGTAAGTGGTGATGATGATGGTGATGATGATAACGAACAAGCCATTTTATTTTCTGATGATTTTGATGATGATCTTGATGATGATGATTATGCCGATGACTATGAAGCAGAAGAAGATGAAGGAGCTACAACAGCTGCCTCTGCTTCCAAACGAAAGAACCATAAATCATCTAAGAACCATCATGAAGAAGATGATGGTTTTGATGATGATGATGAAGATGATGGTTTTGATGACGATGATGATGAAGNTGACGGTTTTGATGATGATGATGAAGATGACTATGATACTGGAAATAATAAAGATGCTTTAAAGGAACTTGGATTCAGTGAAGATGATGAAGATGGACAATTTAACGAAGATGATATAGATGAAGATTTTGAATTCAGAAACGCATTGAGAGAAGCTACGAATTTCAAAGTTAAAAAACAAAAGGGTAAAACAGATTCAACCAAGAAGAAGAAAGGTGGGCTAGCTATGTTAAGAAGAAAAATAAGAAGAACAGAGGTTCCACCAGAGGTTAAACTATTATTAAGTGAAGCAAATGAAGCATTTGTTCGTAATGATTTACAAGTTGCTCTGAATACATTTTTAGAAGTTGTCAAATTGGATAAGAATAATTTTAGTGCCTATAAAACACTGGGTGAAATTTACAGATTACAAGGAAACTACAACAAATGTTCTAATTTCTGGCTTTTAGCAGCACATATACACCCATGGGATTATGAATTTTGGAGAACATTAGCTGAATTATCAGTTGAATTAGGACACAAGAGACAAGCTATGTATTGTTATACCAAGGCTATAGCAGCAAGTCATCACAAAGATTACGACGCAATCTTTGCTAGAGCTTGCTTATACAGAGAAAGAGGTCAATATAAAAGAGCTTCAGATAGTTTACAAAAATTAAGACAAATCTTACCTCAAGAACCAAAAATTCAAAGAGAATTGGCAAAAGTTTATGTTGATGAAAATAGAATCAACGATGCTATTACAATGTACAATAAAATACTTGAAGAAAACATGAAATATCGTAAATTACGTGAAAAAGGTGAGAAACCAAAATTAGAAACAATCACATTTGATTGGTCTGAACTCAATATATTGCTGGAATTATATGGTAAGAAAGCTGCTTGGTCATTGGGTATCAAAACTTTACGTCAAGTATCAAGATGGATTCAAATGAGAGAAAATCAAACTTTTTGGGATGATAATTTGACAGCTGATATTGAATTTGACGATAGAAGAATGGAATACCCTAAATATCATAGTCTTCCAAACTCAGAAAAACGTAAAGATAATTCATTACCCATTGATATTCGGGTTCAATTGGGTTCTTTTAGATTGAATTCAAAAAATACAAAAGAAGCACTAATACATTTTGAATACGTTTTAAGTCAACCAGTTGAAGAAACTTCCGATTTATATTTGAAAATTGGTAATGAATTAGAACTTTTTGGATTGTACGAAGAAGCATTGAAATATTTTTATGAATTAACGGCTGTTGAAGAAAATAATACTTTTGAATTGATATTATCTATTGCTAAATGTTTAACAGAAACAGATGAATTTGAATCTGCCAAAGAAGCATATTCAAGATTATTGGAACATGAACCTGATAATGTTGAAATTAAAGTTGCATTAGCTGAAGTTTGTTTCTATTTAGGAGAAACAGCAGCAACGAAAAGACTTTATAAAGAAGCCAAACAATTAAGAACTAGAGAAAAGGCTAAAAGTGCAAGAAAGAATCTATTGAAAGATATTGAATTGTTTGATCAAGATTCTGGATTTGAACTTAGTGAAGATGAAGATGAAGATGAACCTCTCAATAAGGATCATCAATCTTTGATTGTTGAATATCCAAATAATAAAAAGCATCCAAAGAAAAAGAAATTTCTACAATTGACTGTTGATGAATTAGCCTCGATGGAATTGAAATCAACTACAAGAATAAGAGAACAATATCTAAGATCTGTAAGATTATTAGATAGAATGGAAAATTCAAATGGTTTACAAATGACTGATAAATCATCAATTGCATCAATGTGGATTGATTTAGTATCTGAATTGATTGAGATATTTTCAACCTATAGATGCTTTTTTTCATCAGATCGAGCTAAGAAATTTAATTCTGGTTTGAGAAGAAGAACTCAAAAATTAAGTATTGATCAAAAATTATCTAGAATACCTTATTTACAAGATGAGATGATTCTTTCAAAGGAAATGGATTCTGGTAAGATACCTGTTCCAGATGATGAATTTAAAGGTTTAACATTCAATGAATGGTATGATCTTTTCATGAAATATTCATTAATGATTGCAGAATATGAAGATAATGTAGATGATGCTATTTCAATTCAAGAAATCGCAAGGCATGTTAATGTTTTCAAAAAGAGAGAGTTATCAACTAATTTAGTTGGATTATCAGTAGGCTTAAAATCATCAGATTCAACAGTTATAATGAACCAAATGAGAAATATAATGAATGATTATCAATTTTCAATAGAAGTACTTAAAACTTTTATAGCTGCATGTCAACCATCTCAAAAACTTTATGGGATATACGCAGATGCACCAAATCAAAAATATATTTTAAGACAAATGAAAGCATTTGATTCTTTAAGAGGAAAAGAAGTTTCAGGAATGGCATCAGTGACAAGCACTAATATTGATAAAAGTAAAGATCATCCATTGTTGAATTACATTTATTCTACATTTTTATTTTTTAATAAATCATTCAACCCAGCAGTTACATATTTGAACAAATTATATAAAGATTTCTCAAAGGATCCATCAATTGTATTCTTAATGGCATTATCGAATCTACATAGATCAATGCAGAGAAAATCAATCAATAGAAATTTTCAAATCATACAAGGATTAACATTATTATTAGAATATTCGAATTTGAAAAATACACAAAATGATAAGCTGGATCTTATTGAAGTTAATTATAATATGGGTAGAGCTTTCAATCTTTTAGGATTGAATACATTAGCTATACATTTTTATGAAAAAGTGTTAAGTATAAAAATTGATGAACCGAAATATGATTTAAGAATGGAAGCAGCGTACAATATGTGCTTGATTTATAATTTCAATGGTAATCATTTATTAGCTGAGAAAATCATGAATGAATATCTAGTTATATAATCAAATATAATATGAAAGTTAAGTATAATGATTGTAAAAGTAGCAGTAAAAGTATCATTTGATTATAGAATCGACGCGTCGATAATGTTTGTTATTTCCAGATATTTTTCAAAATCAGTTGCTGCTGTCAAGAAGAAGAGGAAGAGGAAGAGGATAACAAAGGAAGGGGTCTTTGTGTTAGGGTATAACACTTGATGATTCAACAATGATAACTGAAATTGATTCTCAAAAAGCATTGGAAATACCAGACAGGTTGAATACAATCAATTCAAATCTCAAGTCGTATATTTCAAACTATGATGTTTCAAAACTTGGTTTAGAATTATCTAGATCAATCAACTTTAGTACTGATAATGGTAGTAGTGGGAGTGCTTTCAAGATAAATAAATACAAGGATAAAGACTATGTTGAACAATTGGATATATGTAATAAATTGTGGTTCATAAATGGATTAATAAATGAACTTGGATCGTTGAATTTAATAAATTCAATGAATGAAGATTGGAAATTAGTGGAATTTCAAAACATAATAGATAATTATTCAAAGTTAAGATATAAGATTGATGAATTATTAGACAGCGTTGATAAAAGTACTAATATTAGTATATTAAATGAGATATCAAACGTTGCTGATTCATTCGAAGAGAAGATTTTGAAACTTGTTGAGTTGACTTTAACTCAGTATATTCACTTCAATGAAGAATTAGAAGTTGAATATAATGATATTTTCGAAGGCATGTCTTTCAAAACATTTTTGAAAAGTTGCTATGATTTCACTAGTTTGAAAAATGATTCTGATGGCAAGGGACTCACTAAACTTTTCAACTTTAATAAAATATTCAATGGATGGATCACTGAAGTTTTAACAAAATTAGATAATGGTTATAAAGTTATTTTGAAACATAGCAATGAATCAATATCAATCACTTTTGAAAAATGTGATGTTGATTCATTTTTGGAGTATACAAAGTCAATTGAGTTACTAATTCAGTTTTTCAATTTATTCATTGAATTCAACTCAATTCAAGGGACGTATAATCCATTGAATGGACTAAAATCAAGTGTTTCAAAACCTCTTTTGAAATCTCTAAAGTTGAAAATATTCGATGATAAGAATATATACCCTTTGATATTAGATACATTCAGTGATAATGGAACTTCATCAGCTATGAATCAATTACAGACGATTTTACAAATGTTGTCTAAGGAAGGTTGGTCAAGAGATGGAATCTGTGATTTGGAATTTTGGATAGATGATTTAGTGAACTATTGGATGAATGACTTATTAGAAAAATCAATCGATGATTTGAAGAATTTATTCTTAGAATTGAAACTATCAAAATTGGGTAAATTGGATAAATTTAAAAATATTTTCAATGTTGAATCTTTGATAACGGGTCATATTGAAGATAAATTGATAAAATCAACAAATACCGACACAGTCAAAGTTGAAAAAACGGTATCTCATGAAGATGACGATGATTGGAATGAAGAATGGGGTGATGATGATGAAGATGATGATGGTAGTGATGTTGGAAAGGAAAAGGAAGTGGTGGAGGCGGAGGTGGACATGGAGGATGATGATGATGCTTGGAACGAACAAATAGATCTGAAACTGGACACCACATCAAATAAAGGTGGAGATGATGATGATGAGGATGATGATTGGAATGCATGGAATGATGGTGAAGGTGATGAGAATTGGAATCTTGATGACGAAGTTAAAGTTGATCCAAATCTAGGGGTCAAGTCATTATCAACAAACAGTAATCCATCATCAGCAAATGAGGTGACTTTTAAGTATACAAAGATTTCAGGCTTGGTATTACAATTACTTGAAACTTTCCATTCCAATTATGAAAATCTATGTAATGTCATATCATCAAAACCAAATACTTCAGAAGTCAAAAATGATGCAACAATAATTTTCAAGATAAATGTCAAGAAACTAATAACATGCTATTTCATGATTGTTCAATCTAATGTATTGGATTATTATCCTGATTTCATACTATTTTACAATGATTTCAATAAGTTGTTAGAGGATATACCTGTTAGTTATGAGATTGATCTAGGATCGTGTTTCAATATGAGTAATATTTTCATCAATAAGATTAACTCGGACTATATGAGAGATTTACAGCAAATAGTGAAACAATTTGAAAATACTATATTTAAAGATAATTCAATTGAATCATCATATAGAGAAGAACAATCTAAACAATTACTCAAATTGTTGAATGATTTCTTCAAAAATTTGAAACTTGAACTAATTTCAAAATTAGATTATAATAAACAATTAATATCAAATATTTATTTTGGATTAGTTTCTAATTTATTGAATTATATAAACAATGATTTAGTTTCAAGATTTGAAATTGGTTCAGAAGAATCAGAAACTTTATCAATGTTATTAAGTGATATTTCAAATATACTTCAATTGAATAATGAATTGAGTGAAAAATTAATGATTATGCATTCATATCAAAAAATGAATCAAATAAAATTAATCCTTGAAAGTAATTTGAAAAGTATACTGGATTATTTCTATGATGTTAAATTTTATGATTTGGAAACACAAGAATTGATAGGTTTGATAAAGAGTTTGTTCGTTGATAGTTCGAATAGACAGAATGTGATTCAGGAGATTGAAACAATGAGACGTGTTGATTGATATATGTGATGCGATGAACATAATTAAAGTAAATTAGCAATCTTCAAACACTTCTCGTTTACTTCAATTGCAAGTCAAATTGTCTTGATGAATATGTTATATGTATATATTATGTAGCAAATTATTTTCATATTTTGCTGAATCTACCATTTTCTCTTCTTCTACAGTTAGCCAAGAGTTGAAAGTGGCAGAGACATACGTAGGCCGTAAGCTTCATCAGATGAGTGCAAGTCATAGACACACGAAAGAAAGTAGATCAAACAGGTATCAAAACGTATATTTGAGAAGGTGCTAGCAACATAGAAGCCATATTGGGAAAGCTCATTACTGTTCAGTATTCACCGTCACTTGCTACCAATTTACTCAGGTATAGGGTATTGTTAATATATTTTGTAACTTTTTTTTTTAATTTTGAATGAATTTTCAGCAAGCTTTGTATACGAGTCAATCAATGACAAAGTATGAAAAACTTACAAACGTAAAAACTATATGATATAAACAGAGAAGGAAGAAGATTTTTACCATTCTAAACCAGATTTAGTTTCAGGGTTAGAACCTTGACATTCAATCTTAGCACATAAAGCTTCTAATTCAGCAGCTTCTTCTGAATTTTCTTTACCACCAACCCAAGCAGGATTAATTTCTTTACCTGCTTCTTGTTCTAAATTATAATGTTTTTTAACCATATCTTTAACTAAACCTTGATAATAAAGAACACCTTTTTCTTTTAATGGATGTAAATAACCAGTTGAATAAACACCTTGATTTAAATTCTTTTGAGTAGCAACACATAAATTATAATCTTCTAATTCAACTTGTTGTAAGAAATCAACAAATTCTTTCTTTTTATCATCTGCTAAACCTTTTTTAGTATAAATATCATATTGTAAAATGGTTCTAGTTGGAGTAATTGGTAAGACTCTAATTGAATACCATGCTGGTGAATAACAATTGATACCATTAGTTGGGAATAAATAACACCAAAGACCATTAAATGCACCACCTGGGTTTTCCTTTTTAATAGGTTCAGTTTTTTTAGTTGTTGATTGCTTTTTTTTACCAAATCCAAACCATGAAGATTCTTCATCAGCATCAGCTTCTTCAGTTGGAATAGCAATTTCTTCTTCAACGATTTTAGCATAATGTCTACAATAATTACCCTTTGGAACAACTTTATAAGTTTCCATTTTAAAAGCAGTTGCTAAACCTGGATGAGCAGTTGGACAATGATAACATTCTTGATAACCATCCATTAAAGTTTTCCAATTGAATTCACCATCTAATTCATAAGACATATGATATTCATAATCTTCAAAATCATATTCATTCATTTCATCTTCTAAACCTTCAAAAAATTCTTCAAATGGAACAGCAGAATCAGTATTATCAAAATTAATATAAACATGACCATGTTTACCAGTATGACATTTAATTTCAAATAATGAATTAGCTTCAGGATCAAAACCTTCAATTTCATTAAAATGAGGAGCTTTAGTTAATTTCCCATCAGTATTATAAGACCATCCATGATATTTACAACCTAAAATGATTGAAGAACCTTTTTCTTTTCTAACAACAGGATAAGCTCTATGTCTACAAACATTATGGAAAGCTTTTAATTCACCTGATTTTGTCTTTATAATGAAAAAATTCATACCTAAGAAAGTGAAAGAATAATAATCACCAGCTTTTTTAAATCTAATTGAATGAGTAGTATATAACCAACCTTTTGAAAAGATTGCTTTTTTTTCAAAATCTAAAACTTTTTGTGAAGTCCACCATGATGCAGGTAAAGTATGTTCACCTGGTAATAATTTATCAGCAGGGTTATCTTCAGGAGGTGGAGCTGGTTTAGCGATTTCTGCAGAGGACATGATAGTAATTGATGAGTGATTAGTTAATGTTAGAAAAAGGATGGCTAGTTAGATTAACACTTCAGATGGAGTGGAATAAATAGCAAGTATTTATAGGTAAAATGGATAAGTTGAATCAAAGATAAGAACCGGAATTTTCCACCCAAAAAGGGAAATTTGATAAACAGCGGAATTTTAAAAAATCGCGGAATTTTCAAATTCTGTTTGATAAGGAGAGTTTCATGGATTATATAGTATGGGGAAGGGAAGTTGATGGTGATGGTTCTCGGAATTTTTCAATTTCAAGTAATTAATTTCTTTGATTGGCAACTCAAATTCATACTGTTTTTGTTTATAATTATATATAAATGGTTATTTTATTTCATTTCTATATATATATATTATACTATACTATAACTCATCATGTAATTTATTCATCAATTCTTTATTTCCACCAGGATAAATTATTTTATATTCAATGAATAAATCACCAAATTCATAAGCTGAATTAATAATTGGCATACCTTTACCTTTAATTATTTCAATTTCACCATCTGAAATCAATTCACCTTTTTTCCTATTTAATTTAATTGTATTATCATAATTATCTAAAAATGGAATTTCTCTTTCCCAATCACCATCAATTGATTCTTTTAAACTAATTGGTTCGGTACGATATAAATTATTACCAATTCTTCTATATCCTAAATTACCTTCATTTTTATTTTCTTTAATAATAACATTTAAATCACCTGCAATCCAATCAGGACTCTTATCTGCTTCTCCATTAAATTTTTCAATTGAATTACGTATTGTACCAGGTATAATATGAATATTGTGTAATTTTTCTTCTCTAATAACACCAGATCCTTTACATTTTTTACAATGATTTGTAATTAATTTACCTGATCCATTACATTTTGAACATGCTGATTCAAATTGTTGAAACATTCCAGGTGCTAATTGTCTTTTCATCAAAACTCTACCTTGTCCATTACAACTTGTACAATCATGAACTTTACCATCTTTGGATCCTGTTCCTTCACAATTATGACATATTTCTTGTAATTCAACACTAAAATCTGTATTACGTCCATTGAAAAATTCTTTTAATGTGAATTCCATTGATGTTGTAACATCCCTACCTCTAGGTTTACCTCTTTGTTGTTGATGATGTCCTCCACCACCACCACCAAAGAAATCGCCAAATAAATCACCAAACATATCAAAATGATGTCCACCATGTCGTTGTTGATGTTGATGTTGTTGATGACCTCCATTTTTCAAAGCATCAGATCCATATCTATCATAAACAGATCTTTTTTCAACATCCATTAAAACTTCATATGCTTCACCTATCTCCATGAATTTATTTTGATCTCCTGATTCTTTATCAGGATGATAAATTTTACTTAAATTTCTATATGCTTTTTTAATTTCCTTTTCATCTGCATTTTTATCAACTCCTAATATTTTATAATAATCTAATGATTCTCCAAATACCGTTATTAACGATATGAGAAGAAATATACTTATTGCTATATATCTCATTTCAAAAGCATATACTAGTGATAGTTAGTCAATTGGTGCCAATGTGTTGATGTTTCAATCAAAATAGCTTATATTACAACACGTCAACGTCATCAAGAAATTTGAAAAATCTGGAAAATTTAATTTGATTTTTTCAATCGACGCGTCGATTTTGGTGTGTTATAACTATACAACTGTTCCTCTTTCTTTACCCTTATCCTTGTCCTTGTCCTTACACACTTCTTCTTCTTCTTTGATATATCACATCACATAACATTGCTATACACATATTATAACAAGGATAAAGTTCCAAAATGAGATCATTACCACCACCACGACAATCAAGGTATAGAACAATCAAACGTATTTGGCGCTCATTATTAAATTTAATAACATCAGGATACATATCAGATTCACAAGTATTCAAAAGACCAAAACCATCAAATTTATTACATAGACATGGACACAGACAAACCCACAACCACAACCATTTTAATAAAACTACAAAGATTAGAAAATCAAGGTTGACGAAATTACCAACATCTAGAAAAAGGGTAACTCATAGAGTTTCAAATAAAATAGTTAATGAATTAAATGATGTTAGTACAGATGCAGTTGAATGTGTTAATGTTAATAATAGTGAATTAATAATTTCATTTTTCAAATGGTTTAAATTATTTAAATTATGGAATACAAAATCAGTTGGTGGTATTAGTAGTAGTGATGATACTACACGTACACGTACACGTCATCCAAGTAATGTTAATTTTAGTGTTTGTTTATAAGATATAAAGCGAAGAATAATATTAATGAATAAATAAATAAATAAATGGTTAACCATATCAATTGTAAAGGATGGATGGAAAAAAGTAATTGATTGGTGTAATTAAATAAATAATAAGTAAAGAGTGATTGTATTTATCAAAATATATTTTTTGATAAATGATGCAAAATTAACATAAAGTACCCAACCAAAAAAAATAAACTGTAGTAAAATTGTGATTTAAAATATATCCAGAACAATGTAGTGTAATGTTGTAATTTATGATATAACCTAACTAAATCACGTAAAGTTTGTAACATCTCGTACTAGCAAAATGATAACTTCAAAAATTGGTATATTAGAACATATGTTGTTCATTGTTGAGATAAATAATGATAGTGTTGATTCAATTTCAAAGCTCTCTTCAATTCCAAAGATAAAGTGATAGTGATGAGATAGTGAGTCTTATATCTTATTTCTTATCCTAATTATAAAAATCAAGACATGCATCCTAATCATAATAATCTAGATATGGTCATAATGTAGATATGCTTGTAATGTAGATAAGATGATTTTAACTCAACCTAATCTCAATCACATAGTATAATGAATACCAAGTCTCATCCGTCCATCCATCCTAATCAAAGCAACCATGATATGATATCATATCATACCATATGGTACGATGCTGATGTTAATTAGTTGACATCAAATGGTAAGTGATTTCAAATTTCAAGTCTTAAGTTCTCATCCTGATTATAATTGAATTCATAATCATATGTCTCAATATAATATAACATAATATGATATGACATGATATAACATAATATAGTAATATAATATGATATGTTATGTTATGTTATCATCATTGACGAAAGTCATTCATTCAATCATCAAAGTTTTCTGTAATCATAACATGAAATAAAACGATGAAATACCACACACACAAATCATAAGTAAATGAAAAAAACACTAACCTAACCTTAGCTAACACTAACCTAAATTCAAATTCATTTATTTATTTGTAATGATAATTTATATCAAACATTAAATTTCAACCAATCCCAATCACCACCCAAAGTTTCACCCATTTGATGATTTGAAACATTATTATTATTATTATTATTATTATTATTATTATTATTATTATTAATTGAAATTGATTTAACATTAGATAATTTTCTATTTGGTGATTTTACCTTCCCTGAACCAACACCAACACCAACCCCACTCTGCTGTTGAACTTGCTGCTGTATTTGTTTAAGTTGATTTGAATCACCAACATCACCAAAAGATCTCTTTTTTTTATTATTTAAATTTAAATTAGGCGTATTAATTGTACTTGTTGTTGTTGTTGTTGTGGCACTTTTATAATTATTCGGAGAATTATTTAAAGGTCTTATAACACCATGTAATTTAAAGAATAATCCACAAGCATTACATAATAATCTATTATCACTTGTTTTCCTCCATAATGGAGTTGTTGAAGTGAAACAATTTTCACAAGTTGGTTGAGATGAGTTAGTTGTTGTTGTTGTTGTTGAAGTTGTACTTGGTAATGATTTTGAAATTATATCATGTTGATGATTTATTGGAGATGAATTAGAAGATGGTGTTGTATTTGTATTTGTATACTGATTTGTTTTCAATTGATCATTTTTATCTAATGAAACTTCTAAAGTATTTATATAATTATTTAAATTATAATCAGTTTCAATTAGTTTATTAGTATTATTATTATTATTATTTTTCTTTTTTAATTTAATTTGTTTTGATTTTAATTTTAATTTATTTATATTTGATAATTTTTCCTTTTCATCATCTTCAAATTTAGTTAAATCCATTAAATCATTAAAATTATCATCAAATTTCAGAAAAGTATCAATATTAAATTCATCTTTTTGAACATTGTTACTGTTGTTTGAATTATTACGTTGTTGTAAATTACCACCATACTGATTTGGTAAGATTGAAAAAATAGAAGTTGTATTAGAAGATAATGAATGACTTGTTTCAGGTGAGAAATAATCATGTTTATTATAATTATAATCAATATTAATTGGATTTGAAATTGAAAATATAGAATCATGATCAATTGAAGAAGTTGTTGAAGTAATTAAATCAATTTCATTATCATTATCAATATTAATATTAATATTAATATTATTTGAAAAATTGGAAGTGGAAGTGGATGATATATCTGGATTAATACCATATTCTTCTTTTGATATTCTTCTTATATGTTCAATATAATCAAATTCAGGATTATCAGGACTTTTATTATATGATGATGAAGAAGTATGATTATTTATTAAATCATTTGAATCATGTTGTTTTAATAAAGATAGATTATTAGATGAGAAGGTGATATCACCGTCATCAACAACTATGTTATTGTTATTGATTGACCTTCTTTTAACACTATCAATACTATTTAATCTCCATGATAAATTTAAAATTCTTTTATTATTTGGTAATAAAGTATTTTTATTATTAAACATTTTCCAAATTTGTAAAGAAGTATTATTTTGATTATTTAATTCATTTATAATTTCTTGTTTTAATGATTTAATAGGTGATTCATTAGTGGATGTGGTTGTGGATGTGGATGTATTATTAAACATTATAAGAATTCCTTTGTTAATAAATGATCAGAAAAGGTTTCCAAACTGAAGGGAGGGGTATATAGTATAGTATAGTATAGTATAGTATAGTATAGTATAGTGTAAGTATAATAAACTAGTTAAAGATGATACGAGATGAGATGAGATGAGATGAGATCAAAATTAAAGAAAAGGAAATTGAGGGATTAATTAAAGAAAAACTGTTTAATTGTTTTAAAGGAAATTGCTGTTTAACGAGCACAATTTAATGGTTTAATGGTTTAACGGGAGAGGCGGGATGGTTTACGTGGTACGTGGTGTGTGTACCGGGTGTACGTGGTGTGTTTACCGGGGAGTGTGTTCGTGGTGTACACACCGGGTGTGTACGTGGTTTACGTGGTGTAACAATAGCGTATTTCCTAATTAAGTAATTAGATAACTTATCAAATAACATTTTTTATTGTTTAAATCAACTAATTAATTGGCTAAATGGCTAAATGTTAATTTTAATTAATTTTAATTGGTTTAATTTATTACAACTCATTTATAAATTTTTTAATTAAATCATAACTAGCCCATTGAACAGCCATACTTGGCATAATCTTCCACATATTTGCATTCCAACCTTTATATAATCCTTTTAAACCACCTTCATTTTTATAAATTTTAATTAATGCATCTAAAATTGAATTATATTTATTTGAATAATCAACAATTTGAAATCTTCTTCTTAATATATCCATTGGATAAACTATTGTTTGTCCAATACCACCTGATAATGCACCTAAAATTAAAATTATAATTGGATTTGATTGATTTTCAAATGCTATATTTTTTTTAAAATTTTCATAAATTGTAAAATTTAATGCAACATATGGTGCTACACCTAATGATGTTGGTATTAATCCATTATAAAATGCTTTTAATCCACCTTCCTTTTTATATATTGTTAATATCATTTCATATACACTCAATTTTTTTTTAATTTTTAAATTTAATGATTTTGCTGTTTGTATTGATAATCTTGTCTTTATTAAATCCATTGGATATGTAATTATAACAGACATTAATCCAGCTATTGAACCAGCTATTAATTTATATCCATTACCTAATTCATTGTTACGGTCTTTCCATTTCAATTTTAATTCTTGATATACTGAATATTGTATTGCACTATATGGTATAATTCTAATACAATTAATTAAATTCCCTCTAAATAATCCAATTATACCTTCTTCTAACCAAATTTGATAAATTGATTTAAATAAATTATTATTATATGATTTTTTTAATCCTTGAATTTGATAAATTACTTTAATTCTTTCAATTGGTGATACTGAGGTTCTACTTAATGCTCCTGCTAAACCACCTGATATTAATGATAATGTTGGTTCATTTTTCAAATATTGAATTATTTGATTTGATGATATGTGGTTGTTTGTCATTTGTTTGTTTAACTATAGTTTATTATGATTATAGTCTATTAATTAGTTGTTGATTGTTTATTTATTGAAAATTTAAGTGTGATTGAATGTCACGTGATGTGGGTTTTTTAAAGAGGTGTTAGGTGTAGTATAGTAGTATATTAGTATTGTACGGTGATATGGTACTGTAGTATAGGATACTAGAGTACAGTACAGTCATTAAGTATTACTTATTAGGATACGGTATAAGCATACCATACAGTTTAGTTGATTTGTTTAGTATAGTGTTACAGTATAGTATAGATATACTATGGTTTAATAGCTAGTATAGTAGATATAATGTAGTCTGTAGTACTGTATTGTAGTGTAGTAGTGTAGTAGTGTAGTAGTGTAGTAGTGTACTGTAGTGTAGTATAGTGGTACTGTAGCATTGTAGTATCGTACAGTTTAGTATAGTTGAGGTACCATGGCAGTACTATAGTACTATCGTACTATAGTACACTAAATCATAATGAAAACATATATTAATCACATATACCACATATAAACTCATTCAACAACATTACCAGATATGATCTTCTTACCAGTTTTATCAATAGCTTTATAAACAGTATCATAATTTAAATTTGAATCAGTTTCAACATCAACAGATTGATTTTCTAAAGAAATTTGAATGTTTGAAATTCCTGGTAATTTGGATAATACACGATTGACTGCATTTGAACAACCTGAACATGACATAACGACATTAAAATGATATTTATTAGTTGAAGACATGGTGTAGTTATTATAGTTAATGAAAGAAATTGAAGTATAAAGTGTAATTTGAAGTATTAAATATAGATTATTAATATTAAATTACCGAGATCACCGTGAAATGTGGCTGATACGTGGCATGTGCCACACGTGGCTGATACTCTATATAAGTAAAATTTAATGTATTTAAACTACAGTATACTATAGTTTAGTATAGTATAGCATAGTATAGCACTGAAGTATGTCACGGTGTATATTTAAATTCAAATCAAATTCAAAATCAATCATACTAGTTATTAAATTATATTCAAATAAATATCCAATAACAATTAAAAATTTTTTAAAATTATGTAATGGGAACAATTCAAATTTAATTTCTTTTAAAAAATCAAAAATAACAAGAATAATATCACCTGAATTTATAATTCAATGTGGTGAATTGAAAAGATCAAGGGGTAAATTATGTGATTTCCAATTAGTGGATTGTAAAGAATATGAAAAGGCTACCCGTGGTGATAATAATACTAAGTATAAGTCTGGTTTATTATGTTTGGTATATAATGAAGATGAGAGGATACCAATAGAGTCAAAATTTGAATTTTTCATAATATTAAAAGATGTGAGTAAATATAAGGATGAGGTACAATTAGACAAGTATATGATTATAGGAGAGTTAGATAAAGGTACATTAAGTAAATTAATTGAATTTTGTAATTCGATTAAAGTTAATGAGATGGATGAACCGATTGAAGAATGTTATATAGATAGATGTGGGGAGGTGATAAGAGATACAACAACTACAACTACAACAACTACAAAAGAAGGAGAAATCAATGCATTTGAAGCATTATATGGTAAGAAGAAATAAGTTAAATGTATTAGAGAACATGACCAAAAGATTCAAAGCTGAGCTCATCAAACGGAGATACACTCTAATTAAGAGAAATAGATAATTAATATATCACTAAGAAACACTGTAAGTGATTACAGGCCAAAGCATCTATAAACATGAATAATTAATATATAAATGTGACGCTTTAAAGTGAATTAGTGAAAGAAGAGAAGTAATATATAATATAGTAATAAATAAAATAAAATGAAAAATTTTGAAATAGAAAAGAAAAGTCGTGTTTTCTTAACAAAAACAAAATTGTTTAAAAAAGACCTTTTTTTGTGTTTTTTGTGTTTCTTTGTCTTTGTCTTTGTCTTTATAAGTGTTGCCTTCTTTTATCAACTAATTATATTATATGTTATTATAGTATACTGTTACTATACTACACTATAACTGTTATTATATTATACTACACTGCTTGTTAGTATTTGCTAGTATTTGTTAGTATTTGTTAGTATCTTACCACTCACTACGCCTCGTTATGACTTCTCGTTTTAATATACTTTCAATTGGTAATCATCCAAATTTAGCTTTTTATAATTGGAGATTATTTAATTCTAAAAATTGTGATTTAACTTTAATTAATTCAAATTCTAATACTTTCCAATGGAATTCAAAACAATTTGGTAATTCTAGATTCTCAATTTCAAAATATTATTTAAATATTGATGATTATTTATCAAATGTTAATACTAATAACAATATTGATTTCATATTTGTTTCTGCAATTTCATTACAAGAATTAAGTTCTTTATTCCTTAAATTATCAAATTTAATCAAAAATCAACTTACTCTTAACAATTTACCAACAATTATTATTGAATCAACTAATTTTGTTAATTTAGAACCTTTTATTAAATTAAGTTTACAATTAAATCAAGATATTCCAATCTTATCAATTATGTCTGATTATGATATTAGATTAATTGGTAATTCTAATTATTTAATTTATGATTCTAAAAAAGAATCAGATTTAATTTATATTGGTAGATCTGGTACTGAATTAGAATATAATTTAAATGATATTGATTTAATTAATAAAATTTCAAATTTATTTGAAAGTTCTGGTATTGATGTTTATAAATTAAGTAATCCATTAGAATTTACTTCTTATCAATGGAAATTTGCTTTACCAAAAATTGCAATTGAACCTTTATCAATTTTATTTGAAAAACCATTTCCTTCACAATTATATAAAGAAATTTTAGCAAAACCTTTAATTAGTGGATTAATTTTAGAAATAATTACAATTATTAAAACAATGAATTGTAAATTATTTAAAAGTTATGATTCAGAAAATTCTTTATTAGATAGATTTCAACAATTATATCCAATTATTAAATTAAGTGATAATTATTCTGAAACTCCAAAATTATTTTATGATTTTTATAATCAAAATGAATTATATTTAGATTTATTATTATTACAACCAATTTTAATTGCTGATGATTATAAAGTTAAAACTCCATATTTAGAATTTTTATATGCAATGATGACTCAATTTAATAATAATAATTTATCAAATTTAAATAATTCAAATTCAATTTTTTGGATTAATAAAAATTATGAAAATATTAAAGAATTAAAATTACAACAAGATGATATTGCTATTAAAAATGCTTTAAAAGAAAAAGAATTGTTAATTAATCAAGCTGAGTTGGAAAAACCGGTGCAACAACCGGTGCAACAACCGGTGCAGCCGGTTGTTCAACAAGTTGCACCTGTGCAACAAGTTCAACCAGTTCAACAAAGTGCACCAGCACCTGCACCTATTGAACGTAGTGCACCTGCATTAAATACCGACCCTGATTTCTCATATCAATCCAATCCATCTCATTATCAAGATGATGATTTAGAACAATTATCAGAAATGGCTCATGCTTATGTCTTATCCGAACAAACACCTCCAGTTCAAAATGGTGCTCATTTACAACAAAGTTATCAACCAAAACCAATTCCTTCTATCTATAATCAACAACCAAATATTCAAAAACTTCAATTAAATGATTATTCTTCATCTCCAAATTATTTACCTCAACAATCATTACCTCATGGTTTACCATCTCAAGGTTTACCATCTCATCAACCAATATTCCAACAACAAATGCCTATGCCACCACAACAACAAAAACCAATCACAAGAAGACATCCTTCAAATCCAACAAATTATACACAAGATAATTTATCAATGATCAATGGTTCAAATGGTAGAACTTATACTATGCAATCATCATATGATCAAGATAATTTAATGGCTCCAAGACAATTTAAACCAACTTCAAGAAAAAATAGAAAATCAACTACAATTGATGGTTTACAATTAGGTAATGATACAAGAGGTATGCCTAATAGATATTCAATGATGCCTGGACAAGGACCACCACAGGGACAGGGACCACCCCAGGGACAAGTTTATCCATTAAGACAATCATCTTCTGGTGCTATAAGTAGTAGAAGATCTCAAATGCCAAATGGATTAGGTATTAATAATAATGGTCCATATGGAGTGATACAACAACCACAACAACAACAACAACAATTTCCTCCAGCACCTCCACAACCAAATTTAAATTATCAACAACAACAACAACAACAAATTCAACAACCACAACCTCAACAACCTCAACAAGTTCAAGTTCATCAAGTTCAACAAGTTCAACAAGATTTGGATAATCAAGGATCATATAATGATGATTCTCAAAGACAACCTGTTCAACAGAATTATCAACAACAACAGCAACAGAATTATCCACAACAACAACAACAAAATTACCCACAACAACAACAAAATTACTCACAACAACAACAAAATTATCAATCACCACCACAAATTTTCGTTCAAAATGATAAATCATCAAATAATTCATCAAATTCATTAAATCATCAAAATCAAATTGTTAATTCAAATTCAAATTCAAATTCATTAAATCAACAACAAAATCAACAACAAAATCAACAACAAAATCAAATTGTTAATTCAAATTCCAATTCAAATTTATTAAATCAACAACTAAATCAAAATCAAATTGTTAATTCAAATTCAAATTCATTAAATCAACTACAAAATCAAATTGTTAATTCAAATTCAATGGAAGGTGTGAATAATAATACTACTACTTTAAATGGTACAAATGGTACAAATGGTACAAATGGTACAAATGGAACAAATGGTAATATTAAGATGATTTCAGTTCCTGAAGCAACACCATCACCAACACCAGCATATATCGTTGAGAATGGAAATGGTGAAAGTAATGGAAATGGAAATGAGAAAGGTGATAAGAAGAAGAAAAAGAGGGGATTGTTTGGTAGAAAGAAGTAAAAGTAGAAGTTGAAGTACGAATGAATGAATTAAAATTAAGCGATTTTATTACTTCCAATATCGATATCAATATCAATATCAATATCAATATCAACACTTTACGAATACTTTATCAATATCAACACCAATACCAATATCAATACTTAACCAATACTTTACGAATACTTTATCAATATCAACATCAATACTTTACCAATACTTTACCAATACCAGTACCACTACCAATATCAATACCAATACTTTACCAATAGTTTACCAATAATTTACCAATCCAACACCAATACTTTACAAATACTTTGCCAACAATTTGCCAATATCAATACTTTACCAATCCAACATCAATACTTTACCAATACCAATACCAATACACCAAAACCAATATCAATACTTTACCAATATCAATATCAATACCAGTACCACTACCAATATCAATACCAATACTTTACCAATATCAATACCATCGTACATTTTTGAAAATGAAATGATGGTATAAGTAATGGAAATAGTGGTGAAAGTAATGGGAATGGTAATGGAAATACTGGTTAAAGTAATGGAAATGGAAATGGAAATGGAAATAATAAGAAGTATGATAAGAAGAAAGAAAGAATGGATTGTTTACAATTATAATGAAGTGAACAGTTATGTGTTTACATACTTTTATTTTCACTGATTTATGATTTAGAATTATTCATTATGTGTATTAAAGATTTAAAGAAATTGTATCTTGATTGGAATTGTGTTTATTGAAGATTTAAAGAAATTGTATCTTGATTGGAATTGTGTTTATTAAAGATTTATAGAAATCGTATCTTGATTGGAATTACAACTACTATTATAATTACAATAACGATTATGATTTTTCATTTTGTTTTTGTTTACTATATAACACATTAGTGTTTATTTCATGTTTTTGATTAGTGGTTGTTTAAATTATGTTTAACTATGATGTCTGTTTGATTTATGTTTATATTTAACTATACAATGATGTTTAACTATGATGTTTGTTTGATTTATGTTTATGTTTAACTATGATGTTTGTTTGTTTCATTGTTTGATTTGTTGCTTGATTTCAGTTGTTTGTTTGATTTGTTTTTTTGATTCACTTTGATTTTTGTTATTTATTTATATATACATTACATTACATTACATACATATTTGATTTTCCATTTTTATTTTTATATTTTTATTTTTACTTTATTGATACTGTTTATACTTATTATTTTGTATTTTTCTTCCATTTTTGTTTGTTTGTTTATTTGTTAGAATTATTGCATTTTTTATATTCGGAGCTTTTGAGGCTTTATTGTATTTTAATTTTAGTAGAACACAACTATTATGAGAGTTCATGTATAATCCGATTCCGTTACTTCCAATTACTATATACAAGCTATAATCATTAATGATAAATGTTAGTACTTAGTACTACTTCTGTGGGAGTGAACGGAATGACGGAGTCTTCATCTCTACTGAAAGCCATGTATGTGGTATGTGTTTTATTATTATTTGTAGTTAGTTTAGTGTGGTTTAATAACAATAATAATAATATATCAATATATTTCAGTCTTGATGGGGTTGAATCAACCTTTGCCCATTTAATAGGACGATCATCCTGATAGTTTCTATGTATGCTATATATATATAAGATCATAGTTTACTGTACTTTACCAGTACTTTATCTTGTATTATAACACTTTAGTACAACTACACTCTAGTGTACTATAGTATACTATACTTTGGTCCACTTTCCTTTATAAGTCTCAACTGTAGTATACTACAATTAAGTATACTACAATCAAGTATACTACAATTAAGTGATACCAACTTGCAATGTAACATGATAAAACACGTCAAAATAATTTGAAGCGAAAATAAATTTCTTATCAAAATTCCCCACTCCCATTCATTATAACAACAATAATTAACAACAACAACAACTAATACAAAGATGATTAAAAACACACCATTGATATATAGACAATCAATTAGATTATACACAGTACAAAAAAAGCAAATCAAAGATACTACATTAACAGATAATTTGGAAATCAAACCAATAAAGAAAATCAAATATAAAACAAATGAAGATGATTTAATACCTGATAAATCATTCGATTTTATAAAATCAGTTAAAAAGAACCTGAATGGTAATGGTAATGGTAATGGCATAATTGATAAACCTATAGGATATGAATACTTTACGAAATTATACGAATTAGAACTCCCACATTTAATAAATTATTTAAAAAGACAAGAAGATAAAATAAAATTAAATTCAAATGGTGGAGTCAATTTAAACTTTGATGTTTTTAAAAAGGAAATGAATTCAAATAAAGTTAATTCGTTGATAAATACACTTAAAAGGAACAACAACTATTTAGATTATTTAATTTATGATTTATTCAAAATTGAGAAAAATAAAATTAAATATAAGTGTAATTTACAGAATTATAATGATTCTAATTTTAAGAAATTTGATTTTAAAGAAGGGGAATTGAGAGGTGGTGATGGTGATTTGCCTGTTTTGAAGAAGGTTGATTATAAGATTGGATTGTTTAATGATGATTCTACATTTAATGATACGAGTCGTACATTTGGTGATATACTAGAGATTAAAAGTGCACTTGATAAGGAAAGTGTTGCTACACCAGTTACACCAGTTAGTGCTGCTGACGACACTCGTACATTTGGTGAAGAATTATCAAGATTAAAGAAACCAGGCCATTTCAAAAAAGAATCAAATTCATTCAAATCATTACTTAAATCATTAAATAAAATCAAGAAAAATGATATTGAAAATAATGAAATAATATCAAAAATGTCAAATTTTACACCAATAACAACAATAAATCATAATGATTTAAATTCAGATATAGATAATCTTGAAACATATTTAAATTCAGCAAAATTACAATTTGATTCAGAAGAAAATTTGAAATTTAAATCAAAATTAAATTATGAATGGTCTAAACAACAATTAAATAAAAATCCTAAAACATTAGAAAATAAAAATTTCTTCACAAGAACGACACCAGCAACAGCAACAACAACAGCAAATAAAAGCAATAAATTATATAAATATGTTATTAATAGTTTAGCAATGGTTGGGTTTTGTACATTAACTTTACTTGGATTAAGTTATATAATTTAATCTTGATTTTTCATTTTGAAAGTTTTAAATTTGATAGCTGTAATACCACCACGTTCACCTTTCCAATTTCTTAATAGTTTAACATTATCAACATCTGTTAAATCAGGTATATCCCAACCGGATTTATATAAATTCAAATCTGATTTCATTCTTAATTCAATCGAATCTTGTCTTTTACTAGCTGGTCTGCCTGATCTTCTATTATCTTTTAATTCTTGTAATTCATCTTCATCTCTATTTATAAAAGTATCTATGAATAATTCGATTTCTTCATCGTTGAATTTATCCATTGTATTATAAGGTGATTGTTCAGTTATTATTTGTTGTAAAAAGCCAACGATCATCAATTCATCTGATTTATAAGCTGTATGATTTAATTTTTTCTTATTTAATTTCTCTTCTCTTAATGTTGCTCTTGATAACAATCTTGCTTTACGTCCTTTTGGATGTAAAGGACTTTTTTTAGAGTTTATTTTTTTGGTTATTTTAGCAAGACTTTTACCGATACTCATTCCCAACGTTGTCTAATAACACTATACTTATACTGTAGTTATACTATACTTATACTGTAGTTATACTGTTATAAATTAAATTAAATTAAAATTTTATCACATTAAACACCGCCTTTTTAATCAAACTTTGAAATTTAAAAATTAAAAATTTTCATGTTTTTTTCAACTAATCACAGAAATACACTGTTTATACACAGATTAACCACGTAAAGATGACTAAATATACTGAAGAAGAACTATTGACATACAAAGAACATGCCAGATTACCATCTGATGTCGACTTATCCCAATTCAACGAACTAATTTCCAAAGTTAAAGAAATATTAAAAGAGCAAGAAGAATCAGGTAATTTGAGAAGAAAATCGTTTGGTACTTTACAACAACAAAGACCTAAGAAGAATAAAATTAGAGAATTGAAACAAACAGATGATGATGGTTGGACTTCCTTCGTTGCTCCAAAAGCACCAAAGAAGTTAAGTGATGTTGATTCTGAAGACTTGAGTAAAGGTAAACAACATACTATAAAGGTTAAAACTAGTAGTTCAAAGATATCTAGTGGTAAAGCAAGTAACGATGCTAGAGATAACGTTACAATTGCTCAAGTTTCCAAATTCAATGCTTTCGATGCATTAGGAGATGATGATGATGATGCAGTTGCAAGTGAAAGTGACAGTGAATAATTACATACGTATGTAAACTTATTATATATATTAATTATACACACTATTTACTCTTCATCACTTAAATTTAAACCAGAAATACAAAATGCCAATCCACTACGTTGATAATTCGAAGATGATGATTTTGTAGTTGGTAAGATATTTATATTTAAATCACCACCACCAGTTATAATCGATCTTAAATCTTTTAAATTAATTGAATTTGTATTTGATTTGGTTGATGAAGTACATGATAATTGCTTGTATTTTGAATTACCATTACCATTATTCATCGATATGATTTCCGATGACATTGAATTTGACATTGATCTTATATGAGAACGATGATGATGATGATTTAAAGATGAAGTGGAAGTACTTGTATTAATCATCATTTGTATTGGTTGTTGTTGTTGTTGTTGTGAATTTGGTTTATATTTAGTTAATATAGTGTTCAATTCATCCAATGTAATGTTTGTTGTATCCATTCCCAAATCAACTGTGTTATCTTGAGGCACTTCAAATTCATCATACCATGCTCCATCATTAACTAATTTGTAAATCTTACTATAACTTAATTCATTCAATTCAACAATATTCAATTCTAATGAAGTGTGATATAACACTAACAAATTCAAACAATATTTGAAATCATTTCCATTTGAAAACCATAATTCAATATAATTCATATAATTTAATATGAAATTAAACCCAAATAATTTAATTTGTTTAAGTAATATTTTAAAAATTATTAAATTCAATTTGATTGTTGAATTATTACATTTATTATTAATCAATTGTAAAAATAACAATAAACAATCTTCATTCTTATTAATCTTAATGAATTTCCTTTTTTCTAATTCAAATTTATAAAAATTATCAAGTAATTTAAACCAATTATAATGAATCGTAACATTATCAACTTCTTTTAATTTATAATATAAATATTGAAATAAATTTAAAGAATATGGTGCTTTTTTGAAATCTAATGTTGATGAATCATAAACTAATTTTAAAATACTTTCAATATTACAAATGAATAAATCTGTAATTTCAATGAATTTATCATTAGTGATATCCAATTCATAATAATTCTTCAATATTTCTAAAATCATATCATTGATTTGATTCTTGTATGTTATATGTTTACTTAAACTTCTAATTATATCAATATAATTATAATTCAATGAATTTTTTTGTAAATTTAAAACATCATTCAAGATTTCCAATATTGGTAAACCAACCATATTGATATCTTCGGAAGATAATAAATTTGAAATCAATTCAATTAATAAATCAGTATTTTTTGAACTGTTTAATTTATTAATTAATATAGATATAAATCTATATCTTAATTCGATATGTGTCTTTTTACAACAAATTTCAATCAATTGATTCAATAAATTCAATTCGATTTGTTCATTTTTATATTTGTATAATAATTGATCAATTAATGAATTGATTGATAAATCAACTTGCATTCTATCATTTGTATCAAAGAATAATTTTAATGAATTGATTGATAATTCATTAATTGTACAATTATCTGTATTTGTTTTAGTTTTAGTTAATTTTAATAAATTTGAACTTAATTCAATATTTTGAATGATTAATTGAATTGATTTATCAATTAAATTAAATTCATTAAAACAACTAAATCCACAATCCAAATATCTTGATATGATTTCAGTTGATGTTAAACTTAATCTAATCCAATCATCATTCCCTTTAACACTTAGATATAAATCACACAACTTCAATAACTTATTCAACAACTCCCCATTCGATGAAAGTATACCAACTTGTTTCAATTCAATCAATTCACAATATTTCTCAAATACACTTAAACTAAAACAACAAGTACTCAAATCATGTAAATTAACAATATTTAACAAGATATTAATTAAATTGAATGACAAAATACCTAAATCATCTGAACAATTCTCAATCAATTCAATCAAGATATACATCGTGATTTTCAAATGACCGTATCTGTTATTGGATATATCACTAATTGTCTTTTTATTTAAGAAATTCATAACTTTTTCAAGTTTTGTACGACGTGTCTTTGCATAGAAGATCAAATAACTTAATTCTGCATTGTTTGGTTTGATTTCATTGATTGATAGTTTGGAAGATGGATAACATTGTAAGATCAACTTCTGATGTTTTGGTTTGATTAATGGCATGATAATTAGTTAATTGGTTGATTGTTGATAAATAAACTGTTAACTGTTAAAGTGTTGTTCTTTAAATTTCAAATTTTTAAATTTTTTGAGAAATTCAAATTTAACTGTTTTTTAACTCTTTTCAAGTGTTTATTACAAGTATATTGATTGCAATGCCTATCTACGTCAAAGGGGGTGTTTGGTCGAATGTGGAAGATGAAGTGTTGAAAGCTGCTATTTCCAAATATGGTCTTAATCAATGGTCAAGAGTAAGTTCATTACTATATAATAAGACTGCCAAACAATGTAAATTAAGATGGCAAGAATATTTGAATCCAACAATTAAGAAATTGAATTGGACTTCAAATGAAGATTCCAAATTACTTGAATTGATCAAATTACGTCCGAATCAATGGAATTCAATCAGTTTGTTAATGAATAGAACAAGTAATCAATGTATTGAACGATATCAACAATTATTAGATGATCATACAACAAATACTAATGAAAAATTAACACTTATTGGTAATGTAGATCAATTAAATTTGAATCCAGAATCCAAAATTGCAAAACCAGACTTATCAACTTTAAATGATGATGAAAGGGAAATGTTAAGTGAAGCTAAAGCAAGACTAGCTAATACACAAGGTAAAAAGGCAAAAAGGAAAGCTAGGGAAAAATTATTGAATGAAAGTAAAAGGTTAGCTAATTTACATAAAAGAAGAGAATTAAAACAAGTTGGTATTGATATTAAATTGAAAACAAAGAAAACTTTTGATTTACAAATGGATTATAATAAAGATATTGCATTTGAAAGAGATTTACCAAATGGTAGATTTGATACAGGTGAGGAATTGAATGATAATTTATTAGATATTGATAAATTTAATACAAAAACAAACTTGAAAGGTTCGAAAAATCAAGAAATTGATAAAGAATTGAAAAAGGAGAAAAGAAAGAAGGATAAAAAACCTCAAAATGATGTTGTTGCTATTCCAACTATTGAACAATCAAATGAATTCAAAAGAAGAAAATTGAATTTAAGTAATCCAAATGACATGGATGATGATGATGATGATGAAGAGGATATTGATTTGAAGATAAATAAACTCACAAATGAAATACATGAAAAAACAAATGAAACATCAGTACTATTCACGAGAAGTACTTCTGATGAAGATATACAACAAGTACCAGTTAATAATAATGAAAAACAACTAAAACCATTTGATTTCAAATTAGAATTGAAAATTAAATTGATGAATCTACCTAAACCTTTAAACGATTATCAATTAATAATACCAGATAAATTACAACAAAGAGAAAAATCAAAAGTTGATAATAATAAACAATCCACAATAATCGATAAAGGAGAATTAGAAAATCAATTAATTTTACAAAAACAAAAAGATGAACTACTGTTACAAAAATTTAAAAAATCAAAAGCTTCAATGCAAAACTTACCAATACCAAGAAAAACAAACATACCCATACCCATACCCATACCATCAGACAATTTAAACAACTTAATAACTTCTGAAATGATCAAAATTATAAAAGCAGATCAAGAAAACCAACACCTCCCACAAATAAACCCAAAAACATACAACGAATTAGAAATTTTAATAAATCAAGAATCAAAATCATTGAATTTTGAAGAATATAAATTGGGTAATATACCAATATCAAACAACATCTCAAAAGAAAACCTACAAAAATCAATAATACAAATAAACAATCAAATAAATAAATTAATAAAGTTGGACATGTCTAATTCAACATACATTACGAACAAACACACTTTGAAAAATGAAATAAATGATCTATTTTTAAAAATAAATGAATTTTCAACATTTTTGAAAATAAATGAACTTATTTTAAAAAATGAAGGTTTTGTTGTGGAATATAGATTAAATTATCTTAATTTGAAAATTGATGAATTTAATAACGTTATAAATGAAATCAAAGCAAGATTGTTAGATTGAATTAGATTGAATTGAAGTACTTAAGCTTACTTTTATATGGTTTGTTGTTTTTAATGCTTGAGATGTGCATGTTCTTGAGATTGTGATTTTGATTTGTTGTTTCTTTTGAATGGTTGAGATGTGCATGTTTATGAGATTGTGACTTTGATTTGTTGTTGATTGAATAATTGTTATGAACTATTGGGTTTGGCATGAACTTATGGATTTGGCATGGTTTGATTTGATTTGGTGTTGTGTGGTGTGGTGTGGTGTGGTGTGGTGTGGTGTGGTGTGGTGTGGACTACACACAGTGTGTATTAACATACTCATAATATTGAACATATAGTCTACATAGCTAATATCATGTTGATTGTCTGTCAATTAAATAGAAGAAGGTGAGAATACATTATTATTATTATCAAATAATGAAACGATAATAATGATGATTTTACTCTCGATGGGGTTGAGTCTACCTTGATCAATTTGATAGAACAATCAATTTACTTCTTATTTATCAATCGTCCATTTTATGAAACAATCAATTTATCATTTTATTTATCGTATGAAACATTCATGCTAATTGTAATCCAATAATAATAAATATATTCTCGATGGGGTTGAATCAACCCTCGTCTATTTCAAACTAACTGAGCCCAATCATCAAAAAAAGGATAATCCGGAGAATTTGTGTATGTATCTTGATACTCATAGATTGTAAGTGAAGGTTCAATCAACCACACAGAGTAAAAGTTTTAGTATAATACTCTCAATGGTATTTACTCTGCTCTAATGCTAATAGTAATTTATTCTCGATGGGGTGTATTCTACCCTCCTCCATTTAACAGAGCAAGAATCCTTTCTAACTATGGTCCCTCTTAGCAAAGAATAAATCCTTTGAAGAGGTTAATTAGGGTAAGTTAATCAGGATCATTCTGTTGTGATGGCTCAAATAAAATCACTTAACGTGGGTATTTATTCTGCTTTTATAATAAACCTAAACCTATCAAAAGTACCAATCAATCAAATTAATGATTCTTTATATGCCATAGAGAATATATAAGATTACATTCCGTTTATAATTTTTTTTTCTTTTCAACGGCGAATGAAAGGAATTTATTAAACTATATAT